>CM046032.1:20780799-20986107 GCA_025215565.1 Flaveria ramosissima | reverse complement strand
TTGATTTGATTCCTAAAATCTGTATGCTCGTGTTTTAAAACTGAAATGGTTTTCTCTAAGTCCTCTATCTTTAGTTTATAATCATTTTCAGACTTTAGCAAGTTATAGGACCTGTATCTATTAACTTTAGCAATGCATTCAGGAGTACAAAGATGTTCCAATACCTTGGCTTCATCATAATCTGCCATTAGTGCTTGGTTTGGAGAAGCATCTTCCATCTGAAAGCTCCAGTCAAAGCCTCCTTCTTCAATAGCAACAGCAGCTTGTTGCTTTGGCTTCTCATTCTGAGGGGCTTTCTCAGTGTAGTTTGGTCTGGTTTGTGCTTGGCCACCATTTGTTTTAGGTGCCTTACACTCTCTAGCAAAGTGGCCCATCAGGTTACAGCTGTAACACTTGACTTTGCTTTCATCCAAGCCAAACTTTCCACTGGTTGCATTGCTTGGAAACCTCCTTCCAGTTCTCTTGTAGAACTTCTTGGCTCTATGAGTGAGAAAAGCCATTTGCTGGACTATTTCCATATATTCCAGATCATTTGGATGGATACAATCCAGGTCTTCAAGAGTGAAAAGAGAGTTGCCACAACTTTCATCAGAAGACAAAAAGGCTTGAGAAGAGCTTGTATGTTGGAATGGGCTTCCTTGAGTGTAGTTCTCCCTGGTTGTCTCTGAGAAGGTGATGAAATGACCCTTTGGTGAATTGTCAGGGTAGCATATGAGATGATGTTGGGGTTCTATGCTATCCCTTTCAACCACATGCAGGGCTGAACCCAATTGATTGTTGGAGTTGCCAGATGAACCTTGCATGTTCATCTCCATCTGGTAACCACTGAGAATCCCATATAACTCTGTCAAAGTAAGAGTTTTGAGATTTTCAGTCCTCTTGATCACCACACAATAGTGTGTCCATTGCCTAGGAAGTGAGGACATGAACTTCCTTACAATGTCTTTATTTTCAAGAGGAACTCCTCCATTCACAAGGGTATCCACTATATCAACATACCTGAAGTATTGCTGAGTCATGGTTTCACCTGTTTTGAAGGTGAAGTTTTCAAACTGCTGCTTCAAGAGATCCTTCTTGTTCTCCTTGGCTTCAGAGGAGCCTTCATACATCAATTTTAGTGCATCCCACAACTGTTTAGCTGTTTTGCACTTCTTGAAACCTCTGTACACAGATATTAGAAGGACAGTTTGAAGGGCTGTCATGGCTTTTCTGTCAATCTCTACTCTCTTCCTATCTTCTTCAGAGTAGTTAGCCACATCTTTGGGGATCATACCAGCACCAGTAGCAGAAGGAGTGCTGGGTATGAAAGGTCCATTTTCAACAGACTCCCACATTCTTGAGTCTTGAGACTTGATGAAACCTTCCATTCTTATACACCAGGTATCAAAGTCATCAAGAGTGATCAGTGGGGACTTGTTCATGGTTCCAGTTTCCATTTCAGTCTTTGAAATGGCTGCCATTTGAAAGTTTAGTATTTGTGTGTGTAAGGGATCTTAAGATGGTGAGATCTTATATCAAGAGCCTGAAATGCTCTGATACCAATTGCAGGACCGGTGAAGGGTGGTCACTTACAACACAACAACACAAAGAGGAGATTAACCAAACTTAATCAAACAGTAAACTGGATTAACCAAACTTAATCAAACAGTAAACTGGATTAACCACAGTAATGACACTAAGAACACAAGTAATGAGTAAGAGACAGAACAAGAGAAAAAAAGAGATTGGGTTTCAAGGATGCAGTATATTGCTTTCTCAAGTTCTATTACAAGTGTTACAAACCATAAAGAAAGATACTAGAAAATGGAATACTTATACTACAACCTACAGCCGGCTATACTTTAAAAGCCAGCTGGATACAATTGACTAGACACAAACAAAATCAATTGTAGAGTCAAAAGGCATATCTGCCTTTTGACTTGTGACTATGACATGCCATAGTTCACATCCTAATATATTACAAAAAGGATAAAAGTACATAAAGTAGAAAGCATGGACTCAAGCCTTCAATGTACAGTTACCAAAAGCATGGACCTTTCACCAACTCATGTAAGTTGGTGACTTTACAGAGTTGCAGCGGAAAGGTGGTCCAGCTTTATGGTAAAGTATATCAGATAAAGGCATATCTCTAAAAGTCTTCGGAAGAAATCTGTCTTCACTATTTGGCTTCGGAAGACTTTGTCTCCGAAGCTTTGGAAGACTTCACTTTTGGCTTCGGAAGATATTGGTCTTGGCTTCGGAAGATTTTACACTTAGAATATTTCTAGTGCATGGTGTAAAACTTCCGAAGCATCTTACTTCAGTTCTTTAGTGCATTGCTTGCAGAGAGACTTTGGATGTTTTGGCTGCATCAGACTTACAGGAATCCTTACAGATGTTATGTTGGGCATGTTGATGATGATGTTATGTATGATGTTATGTGTGATGTTATTCATGGTGGTGCGTGTGATGCATAGTATGTATGATGTGTGTTATGTACGTATGATGATGCCTGTATGGTGATGTTGTATGTTTATGTTTGTGTTCCTTACTATGTATGATTATTTTCCCTTGGCTTTACGTGGAATGTTAATGAATGACATGAAAGTATTATGTAATGTAAAGTGGAAGATAATAAAAGGGGAACATGATAAATGAATGCATGCATTAATAAACGATGGAATGTAACAAAAGTCTTGCAAGCATTGGACATCGGGACACGCCATTAAAAGGTGTTAGCCCAACGGTGTGTGGGTTCGCTACCCCGGATGCACATCGGAGTCTTTCTTTGTGATTGACCATTTGTATAGAACCATTGCTGCATACCTTAGGTACTGTGACCAGAGGTGCAGCGCACCGTTATAGAAGGTCTATGATAGGCCTAGGTCCAGAACCATGAATAGAAAGGTATTGCATATGGCAATGGTACACCTAAACCATACCTTAGGTACTGTGACCAGAGGTGCGGTGCACCGTTATAGAAGGTCTATGATAGGCCTAGGTCCAGAACCATGAACAGAAAGGTATTGCATAGTACACCTAAACTTTACCTTAGGTGTTGTGACCATGAGGTGCTGTGCACCGTTATAGAAGGTCTATGATAGGCCTAGGTCCAGTACCATGAACAGAAGGGTAAAGTTTATGGTTTGATGGTAAGAAAAGATGTAATAATAAATGAACGAATGAAAGTAAGAACATTTGAACGAATGGAAGTTAATGAATGAATGATGAAATAATAAAGATATTATCTGTGTGTACGTATGATGTATGATCGCATGAAAGAAATGAATGATTTTAATGAAAGTAAAGTATGTTTTATTATAAAACTAGAACTCACTCAGCAACGCTGACTTTTTATGTGTTTCCAGTTGGCAGGTAATGTTGCTGAGGATGACACGGGGCGGTTACTCAGCTCTTTTGGATGGCATCCATATTTATAATGCTTTTGTAATAAAATGGAACATGTATTTTGAATTTGGAAAACGATGTATTAAATTGCAAAAGCCTTTATTATTAAATGGAATGTTTAGTTTAAATATTTCCGCTGCAACGTTTTATGAAATATAAATGTAATTATATGTTTTATGTGCGAGGAGAATCCAACTGTAAGCGTCCCGGGAACGGGGCGTTACATAGTGTTAACAAAATATATTTGAGATTGAAAACATGTTTAAAAAGTATAGATTTTTAGTCCCTATAAAATATGTTTTAGAATAAAAAACATAATATCTAAGATTATTATTTAGTCCCTAAAGGATATATTATACACTAAATGGATTGTTATATGGAACTAATTCCCAGTCTCTAAAACATTTTATTAAGGACCGAATTATCATAAAACCTGAATATAATTAAATGTATTTGAGACAAAATATATAAAGGTTTAGGTATTGATTTCCAGTATCTAAAAACCTAGTATTAAAGACTAATTTTTAGTCATAAACAAAATGTATTCGAGACTGAAATCGCTTGTTATCTAACGATATATTAAGGACTAAATTAATGTGTATGGGAGACTGAATGTTAGTCGTTGTTGATAGCATACAATCGAGACAGAAATTTATTTACTAATGTGAGTATCTAGGACTAGGTATTTATGACTGACTCAGGACTAGCAAAATCAGTCCCTAATAACTATTAGAGACTGATCTGAGATTATTAGAGACTAATTTTTTGGTCACGAATATTATTATTTTTTGTAGTGAACCGGGAGAACAGCTGCACAGACAAGCTGACTCTGGTCCAGCGCACAGTTAATAATATGCTGAATGAACCTGGGATACATATAGAATGTGTCCCTTTGGAGGTTCCCCATAAGGTTAAGTGTGACATCCGTCACCTTAAGGTCCATCAATTTACGTGTTGTCCGTTATCTATTCTATGATTGGTCATTCCTCATCTCTATTTTACTCTTTATGTGGATATCAGGTGTGCTTATTATCGTTGTGTGTGCATTCGTTATAACCATGTGTTAACCTTAAAAAGGACTTTTAAAACTTTCATTTTTAAAAACGTCAAATATATCATTTTATAAATATGATAAACGTTTTTAATATAACCATTTCTTAAGTCATAACAACATTAACTTTTACAATTATAATAAAACATCCAACAAAGTCGTTTTTCAACCGAACCAAATTTGGGAAAACTCGGGGGTTAAGTGCAGGGGCTAAACTTGTAATTTTGCAAACTTGGGCCGGGTATAAATACCCTCTTACCAGCCCTAAGCCTTCAAATTCACATCTTCTTCATCTTCATCCTCTTCACACACAAAATCACCATTCTTGCACCAAATCCAACCCGAGAGGTCTCGTTTTCTTCGTCTTGACACCGTCTACAACTTAGACTACTCCTTTCTAGCAGGTAGACAATCTTTGGTAGTCCGTTTTCTAGCCTTTTCACGGCTGTCCAAAACTAGGGTTTCGGGTGTTCGGGTTCAACCCGAACACACAAGGTCGTTTGGGTGCGTGTGAGGTCTCTTTGCTTGTGTTTCATGCTTGTGTATGTTTGTTGAGTGTTTCTGGAGGTCCTTGTGGTGTAAAACCCGTGTTTAGAGCAGCTCGGGGGCTGCTCATCCCGACCACAGTCGCGATTCTGCAGATCAGGCGACTGGGTCATCCATGCGATTGAGCCATGCGACTGAGTGGGTCGTGCGACTGGATCATGTGTCTGGGTCAATCGCGCGACTGAGTTGTGCGACTGGGCATGTCGTGCGACTGAGTTGTGCGACTGAGTGTCTGTATGCGATTGAGTCATGCGTGCGAATGAGTGTATGCGATTGAGTCATGCGATTGAGTGATTATGTGCGATTGAGTCAGGTGACCGACTGAATGTGTGCGAATGTGCGTGATTCGCACGACTGGAGTCCAATCGCACGAATGAAGGTTCAATCGTACGAAAGTAGCTAATTCGCACGATTGAAAGTTGATTCGTGCGTATGGAAGTTGAGTCGTGCGATTGGGTGTTGTGTGGTACGACTGAATGCCAGTCATACGAATGAAGGCTCAATCGTACGAATGAAGCTGATTCGCACGATCGAGGGTTGATTCGCACGAATGGAGGTTGAGTCGTGTGTCTGACCTTGTTATGCGACTGAAGTTGTTGAGTTTGATCCCTTGTGCGCGGTGTGAGTATGTCGTGTGGTGTTGAGGTAACACTAACACAATAATGCCATTGTTCGGCCACAAATATTAAAGTCAACGTGAGAAAGGGCACAGAAACTATTTTGAACAAATTGAACTAACGCTTTACAACGATCAAATTGACTTATAACTATTGACACTTATTCAATGCTTCTTCAATAACAACGATACTTTTACTTAAACATCAATGTTAATGGCGACAATGTCTTGTACTTGGATCTACATAGGATCTAGTACGTGTGTCAGTCTGTGTGTGTTATACGCGACCCAGTCGATACGACCCGAACCGACCCATCATTATTGCGCGCTTATACATATATCATATCATTAATGCTATACAATAACTATCAATAGGTGTTGACTGTTTATTTGCATTCAACATTTGGGATACATCGCTCATACATACTTACCACCTAACAAGTGAGTTTCGTGGCCCCTTTTTACGCTTATACAATATTTCATTCATTTACAACTTGGGGGAAAAGTATGCTTACTCATTTTCAATGCTGTACAACTTACATACATTTTACATACAAGGAATCAACGTGATACTGTGTTGCAAGTACTATTTGTTGATGCATGTATGTCCCTAGATCATAATTTGTAATGCAATGAATCTTGTCTGTCTGATTATGATGTAATTTGTATTGATTAATGAAATGACATGAATTGGTTGTTACTTGTAATGTTTAATATTTCATTAATGAGTCGTGATTGAATTGATTGGGTTTATGATTGTTTGAATGGTTGCACATTATGTTACATTAATTAAAACATTCAAACTTAACTTAATGAAGTTCTCATGCGAATGGCCCATGCGAATGGACCACACGCATGAATAACTTCATACGATTGACTCAATCGCACGACTGAACCAGGAGACAGGATCAGTCGTATGATTGATACATAAGGTTGACTCAATCGCACGACTGAACACTCAGTCGTGCGGATGAATCAACCGCATGGTTCAATCGCACGACTGAACCATACTTATGGCCTAGTCGCACGATTGAACAATACTAACCTATAAATAGACCCAATTCGTGGAAAAACGTAAGCATTCATCCCATTACGATTCCAGACGTACCCTAGCCGTCCAGAGACCTCCCAAATCGTTCTCCAAGTTCACAGAACACATTAGATAGATTCCTAATCGATTTCTAACGTTGGATTCAATTCTTGATTGATTCTTCGTGTGTTCTCACTGATTGGATCGCCAATCAAATAGGATTCCGCACTATTTGAGTTGGTTTAACACGCTAATCACTAGGTATTTCGTTCAAATACCAGGTCCTAACAAGTGGTATCAGAGCTTTGGCTCTTGATTACGTGTTGATTCAATCAAGATTGCATAAAAGTTTGTGTTTTTGCACCAAAAACGCAATCTTTGGCATCAAAAGTGATCTTGGATGTTCCCTGCTCATCGAAGTTTGGTTTCTACGGACTTAGGCGATTAGGACTTGTGAAATTTCGAATTTTTACGGCAGAAACCCGTCAAACCTAGAAATTTTCGCAAAACAGCAGCTTCAGTCGCACGAGTGACCCATTCGCACGACTGGACTCCATCCGCATTGCTCATATGCACGATTGGACCTAGTCGCACCCTCATTCGGCCGACTGAACCGTTCGTTCGCATAGCTCATACGAACCAGTTTCATTCGCACGACTGAACCAATCGCCCAGTTCAGCCGCACGATTGAACCAGTCGCAGAGTTCATACGCACGATTAGACCATTCGCATCCTTCAGTCGCATCAGTGAAAGTTAGTTTGATTAGATTCTAAGTTTATTAGCCATGGAAGATCAGATGTCAGCCTTTACTGCTGGAAAGGACTCGAGGATTCAGAACCTGTTGTTGCTTGAGAGTGAGGTGGGTAATCACAATAAACCACCAAAGCTCTTGACTTTAGATGAGTTTCCCCACTGGAAACAACGTTTTGAGATCTACCTAAATGGAGTAGATCCTAATCTGTGGGAAGCCATTGAGATCGGTTATAGTACACCGGTGGGAGCTGATGGAGTTAAGTTAACATTAAGCGGGATGACAGACGCACAGAAAGTAAAGTACAATGTAGAGAAAAGGGTTTATGCATTGATCACTCAGTCTATCCCCAAAGACATATTCCACCAGTATTCAGAGAACAAGCAGTCCAAGAAACTGTGGGATGAGCTAGAGAAGAGATATGATGGGAATGCGTCATTGAAGGCAATCAAGGCAAAGGAGTTAAAGAAGGAATTCGATAACTTCTCATCTATTGGTAATGAGAGTTTAGACGAAGTCATAGATAGATTCTACCACTTGATGAGCGAATTGCACACACATGGAGTTGAAACGACTATGGAAGAGAAAGTAAGCAACTTCGCAGACGGATTGCCTGATAAGTGGGCTTCATTCGTGTCTAACCTTAGACAGAATGAAATGCTTATAAAGCTGGATATAAATGACTTCATTCTTAGGTTGCGAGAAGAAGCGCTAAGGATGAAGTATAGAGCTCAGAAGTCTTCATACACACAAAATCCAGCCTTATACAACGCCACGCCTCAAGCTAAGACATCTGGAGCCTCTCTCCAGACTGCATTTGTGTCTAGTTCGTCAGGTCCTTCACATGCTTCTCCTTCTGGATCAGACACGTCAGGGTCGTCATGTACCCACTATATTGGATCAGAAGCAAGTGCTACCAAATTGAAGACCGAGAACCTCGGTAATGTGACTGTAGAAGTAGCTCGAGAGCATATGGATCTTTTAGCAGCAGTGGTTCATTCATATGATGGACTTGTTGCCGGGAAGATTGGAAACTGCCATCTGGCAGATGAGGACTACGAGCAGGTAGACGAAATGGAGCTTGAGAGGATGGATATAATGTGGGCCTTAGCTAGTGCTGTCCGAAGGGCGAAGAAGTTTGTTAAGAAGACTGGACAGAACTTGGTAGCTACTAAGGATACCACATTTGGCTTTGACAAAGCAAAGTGACCTGCTTCAACTGTGGAGAGAAGGGGCACTTCAAGAGAGAATGTGTCAAGCCAAAGAAGACGGGTAATGGAAACCCGTTCTCGTCCTTTACTCGCCAAGACAAGCAAGCTTCCAGTTCTACTTCATCAAACAAGGATCCAAAAGCCTTGACTGCTCATGATGATGAAGGACAGGATTGGAGTTTTAGGTTTGTCTCACCAGGAGAATCTAACATTGCCAGTGTTGAGGATATTGATGATGATTCTGCGAGTGAAGGTGATCTAGCAGTTGAGATAGCAATGTCACATAGTGAAGATACAACTGCAGCTAAGGTCAGTTACAAGCCAAAGGAGGAGACTTCCACGTCAGAGACAGAAAAGTCAGAATCACCAGAACCAGAGACATCTGATGCTGCGTTGATGGCTAACTCTTCTGAACCAACACAGGTAAGTACAACTGACCAAATGTTTAATAATCATGCTTGTTCTGATTGTGATACTTTTAGGAATAGCATAGATGACAAATTTGCTAGGTTATTAGATCATAATGATAACTTAGTAAAAGATTTACAACTGTGCACTGAGGCTAATAGAGTACTAAAACAAAATGAGCATAGTTATAAAGAAAAGATAGACCTATTGACTAAACAGCTTAGGGAAACCGAAGTAGTTTCCTTTAACCAAGCAAATGACATTAGGTACTATCTAAACTCCCTAGAGGACACTAAGAAGCAAAAGGCAGTTCTAGAAGTAGAAGTTAATTCATTAAAACAGAAACTGCATAGTTGGACTAGCTTCTTCACACATAGTTCAACACTTAGTGAGAGAAAGGAATAACGGGGAGGGATTAGGCTACAAAGTGGTTCCACCACCACCTGAGACCTTGATGAACACTAAGTCTAGACCAGTAAATAATAACCCCATCAAGGATCATGTGGTGACTACTCCTCTTGTTACTGATCCAGACACATCATGTTCATCTACTGAATCTGGAAAGAAACAAAAGGAGGACCACTTCAAAGGCAAAGGGTAAATTGCCTTGTGTTAATCTGGAAAATGAATTTGAAAAAGTTAACTTAAAGTCAGGGTCAAACAGAGTCAAATCAGAACCTAAAAGAACTTCAAATGTTACTTTTTCACATGCTTCAAGTCAAAAACCAGTTAACCAAAAAGTGGAACATGTTAAACAGGTTAAAACAGTTAATTTTGTTAAACCAGAGAAAACATCAAACATACAAGAGTCAAAACCAAAGTGATTGATGTTACTAGAGTGTCACGCACTTCTCCACAAAGAAAGTCTACTCATAAAGTTGATAGCAGGTCATGCTACAACTGTGGAGAATGTGGACACATTGCTTCCTATTGTCCTTTCTATCAGACACCTAGGAAGAAGATTGATCTTCAGGACTCTAGACCTAGGTCTCTAAGAGGAGTTCTCTAACTCCACCTAGAAGATCTAGTGAACCTAAAGTCCAACCTGTAAGCCAGACGACTGTTTATCATAAACAGGCATTGCACAAATCTGGCTTATGGAAAGAGAAGTCATCCTGCGTGTCTGATACTGATGACAAGAAGGAACCTGAGCTACCCTCACCCTCTAAGGGTCAATGGGTGGAGTTTATGATGTGTGATGCCTCTGGGAAACCCAAGACAGTAAAGGCTTGGGTTCCTAACCTAAACTAATTCATTTACTTTGTATGTGCAGGGTGTTCGATACAGCGCTGAGACTAACACGTGGATTATAGACAGCGGAGCATCCAGGCACATGACAGGAAATAGAGCCCTTTTATCAAACGTCAAACAAATAAAAGGAGGGCATGTTTCCTTTGCAGGAAACAAGGGAGGCTATATCACAGCTCAGGGAGAAGTGGGAAATCAGAAAGTTAAGTTTGATAAGGTGAACTACGTTCAACAACTTCAGAATAACTTACTTTCTGTTTCCCAAATCTGCGATAAAGGATTTAAAGTCATCTTCGACAACAAGAAGTGTTACGTGCTGAAGAAAGACTACATGATCCCAGAGGACCAAGTTCTGATGACTGCTTCAAGATATAAAGACCTTTATGTCTTGGATCTGTCAACAGCTGCTACAACGGATCATGAGGTTCAGTGCTTTCTATCTAAAGCTACTGAGAAGGATTCAATCTCCTGGCATAGGAGAATGGGACACATTAGTCAAAGGAAGATGAATCATTTGATTCAGAAGGATTTAGTGAGAGGAGTAAATGTCAAGAACTTCCAACTTCCTGACTTTTGTGTAGCTTGCAAGAAAGGCAAACAGACAAAGAAGTCTCATAAGGAAAAGAAAGTTCATTCAATAGAACTTCCTCTTGAACTTCTTCACATGGATCTGTTTGGTCCAGTCAGTACAAGGAGCATTGCAGGCGACTTGTACTGTTTTGTGGTCACTGATGACTACTCAAGGTTCACTTGGGTAATGTTTCTGAAATCCAAATCAGAAACATTTGAGTCATTCAAGGAATTAGTAACCACACTGGAATCTCTCTACAAGCTAAAAGTTAGACAAGTACGCTCAGACAACGGGACAGAATTCAAGAATCAATGGATGGAGGCATACTGCAAGGAAAAGGGAATTGTGCATCAATTCACTTCTGCCTACACGCCTCAGATGAATGGTGTTGCTGAGAGGAAGAACAGAAGCTTGATAGAGACTGCACGGACTATGCTGGCTGACTCGAAACTGCCTATCCAATTCTGGAATGAGGCAGTGGCAAATGCATGTTATACACTGAATCGAGTCCTAATAGTCAAGCGCCACGGAAAGACATGTTATGAGCTACTACAAAGACGCAAACCGAATTTGGAGTATCTTGAACCTTTTGGCGCGCCGTGTACACTTCTGAAGAAGACACAAGAAGGAAATTCAGCGAGAAGGCAGATGAAGGAATCTTTCTAGGATACAACATACCGAACAAGCGAGTTTACAATAACTCAACGGGTCTTGTAGAAGTGTGGTGTAATGTCGACGTTCAGAGATATACCACACCACCTACAGGCAAAGGACCTGCATACTTCTTCGATTATGATGGATTCTTCAAGTCCTTCAACATCCCTCTCTCTCCCTCGGATGATGAGTTAGCTACTAGGATGATGTATGATATTCTGAATACACCATCTAGCACACAGGGAGAATCATCTACTCAGTCAGGGGGAGTAGTCGATGACAGTGACTCCTCCTCTGAAGATGAAACTGAAGCAGATGACCAGAACAGTCAGGAGGAACAGGTTCCAGTTCCTGAAAGTCCACAAGCATCTACGAGTGATGCACCTTCGACTTCGGAACCTCAAACTCCAACTACCTCAGATGCAGAACCAAATGTTCATAATCTTGGTTCTGAGGTGGCTGTTCCTACTACTCCAGGATCACGACTAAACGTCTATCATCCCCTTGACAATGTTATTGGGGATGTCAGATCAGGAGTACAAACCCGAAATCAGCTATACTCAGCTGATTACGCCTCAGTTATGGAGAAAGGTTACATTCATGATGGTGCTTATCGATGTTTTGTCTCGCAGGTTGAGCCAAAATATGTCAGTGAGGCACTAAATGATGAGGCGTGGGTGAGTGCCATGCAAGAAGAACTTCTGCAGTTTAAGAAGTTAGGTGTATGGACTCTGGTTGATAGACCTAAAGGTGCTAAAGTCATTGGCACCAAATGGGTACTAAAATGCAAGAAGGATGACCAAGGAGTCATTATCAGGAACAAAGCTCGACTGGTGGTTCAAGGTTTTCGCCAAGTCGAGGGGATTGACTATAATGAGGTGTTTGCACCCGTGGCAAGGATGGAAGCTATTCGTATCTTCCTTGCCTATGCATCGTACATGAAGATTAAAGTCTACCAATTAGATGTGAAGAGTGCATTCCTTCATGGGGAAATCAGGGAAACAGTCTATGTAAGTCAACCCGAGGGATTTGAAGATCCTTATCATCGGGATAGAGTTTACAAGCTCGACAAAGCTTTATATGGGCTTCATCAAGCTCCTCGAGCTTGGTATGAGAAACTCTCGACTCATCTTGTGAAACACGGCTTTCGCAGGGGAGTCATTGACTGTACACTGTTTATTAAAGAAAAGGATGGCGACCTACTGCTTGTACAGATATATGTTGATGACATAATCTTCGGGTCAAAGAACGAAGAGTTATGCAAAGAGTTTGAAGCAGTGATGAAGAAAGAGTTTGAGATGAGTGCTATGGGGGAGATGAAGTTCTTTCTCGGGTTACAGGTGGATCAAACACCTAATGGGATCTTTCTACATCAGACCAAGTATGTAGGAGACATTCTCAGTCGCTTTGACATGGAGAATGCTTCTGCTGCTGGGACTCCACTTGCTACGAATCATGATATAGCACCTGATGAGAATGGAGATCTTGTAGATGCCACTATGTACCGAGGAATGATTGGATCCCTCATGTATCTCACTGCCTCAAGACCTGATATTATGTATGCTACATGTCTATGTTCTAGATATCAGGCTAAACCAAAGGTCAACCATCTGATCGGGGTCAAGAGGATTTTTCGTTATCTGAAGGGTACACCCACACTTGGATTGTGGTATCCCATGATGATGACTTTGAGCTTACCGCGTATAGTGACTCGGATTACGGGGGCTGCAAGATGAACTACAAGTCTACATCAGCGGGGTGTCAATTCTTTGGGAGAAGATTAGTTACCTGGCAGTGTAAGAAGCAGACATCGGTTGCATTGTCAACCTGTGAAGCCGAATATGTTGCTGCTGCAAGTTGCTGTTCACAAATCATCTGGATTCAACAGCAAATGCGGGATTACGGTTTAAAATTCTCATCTACTCCTATTTTTGTTGATAACTCTGCTGCAATTGCAGTAACTAAAAATCCGGTTCAACATCCTAAGACCAAACACATCGGTATTAAATACCATTTCATAAGAGATTGCTTTGAAAAGAACTTAATTGATGTGGTTAAAATTAATACTGATTTTCAACGCGCTGACCTCTATACTAAAGCCTTTGATAAACCACGTTTTCAATATTTGCTAGAGGTCAACGGCGTTAAAAAGAAAAGTGAGGTAATTCCTGATGATGATAATGTGTAGTCCGATGTAGTTTAGTTAAAGTTTATTTTATTTTATTTTATTTGTTTTATTTTCGTCTGTTTTATTTAAACTCATGTTATTTTGCTGTTTATTAAAATCCTAAAATAATTAAACCAGAAATGATTTTAGTATTTTAGGGGGAGAATATGTCAGCAAGTTAACATTAAAAAAAAAAAAAAAAAGAAGTTAACATTAAAAAAAAGAGGGAGAAGGAGTAACTAGCTGAAATAAGGTAGATTGTGTCTGTGATACCGATTCAATACCTTTGGAAAATGATAGTACACAGGAACAAATCAAGAGGGACTTTAAAAATTTAAGTTTTGAAAAGATGCAAAAGTTCAAAGTATAAGTCTGTGTAGTCTAAGCAATATAAAAAGGGAAGATGATAGAAAACTGGCAACTCCTAAGGTGACACAAAGAAAGTAGACTTAGAGGCTGCTAGACCACAAATGATATGTTGGTAGATTCAACACAATAGACAATTAGACCTGATTGGTGATCTCAAGATCAAACTAAGTTGTTCAACTGACTGTGGGCTTCCATCTTATCACTGGTTAACACAATCAAATATATTCCAATAAGGGGTAATGAGCAATTAAACGCCACAAATGTGTGCGGATGACCATAATTAGAGCAAAGCAAGAAAAAAATGAAAGACAAATGCAATAAAGCTAATGACTTATGTTGTTGGTGCATTTTGTGTAAAATAAAATAAGCTGCTCTAACAAGGAGATAGGTTGTGTGCCTCTCTGCTGTGCGATGGCACTGACCTGAGGATAAGCATAACCTAGATATTCTAGAATTCATTGTTGTTTGCCGCCTCTCTGCTGTGCGATGGCACTGACCTGAGGACAGGCTTCTCTTTGAAAGCTCTAAGAATAGTCTCTTCTTGTAATAATACCCGTAGACCGCTCAAAAGCTCCTGAGGAATGTTGATTACCATATAAGTGTGGGATCCACAAATGTTAGTTGAAATAATTAAACCTAAATAAGTCACCAGTCTGTGTCAAAAGTCTGTGTATGGATTTAAGTGGACAAACATACTGACAATCATTGTGGCTACATTCTCAAAAGTTCAAATCAATGTGAAAATCTAAGAGTTTCAGTATGATTTCCTTAAGTTGCTAACGACTCTGGATGAACACCGAGAATTTGAGCATCAAAAGTTTTAATAACTAGTCCCAAATGATTTGACTTACCTGTATGATTCCAAAATTGAATTGGTCCAGATATGATCAATCTAAGTTGAAGCTATCTACTCCCGAACCAAATCCCGTAGATATCAATCTCTGGATTTATCTCTCACAAAAAGCCAAAAATAAGTTTGTTTATGTAATTAGTTTAAGTTTTTAAATTAGTTAGTCGTTTTAATTTTAATTTTAGTCTTGTGTCGGGCTACATCAGGAAAATCAGAAGGAATCAACTCACTAAAAGGGTCATGTCTGAGATGACCATATGTGCTTTGAAAGTTTAAAATAGTCACGTCTGAGGTGACAAAGTGTTTTTAAAAGGGTCACGTCTGAGGTGACTAAAGTGTTTAAAAGGATCACGTCTGAGGTGATCAAAATGTTTTCAAGATAAAATGATCATGTCTGAGATGATCAAAGGCTCATAACGTTAATTTCAATTAATTTAAAAGGGTTTAAAAGTAAATTGGTAAAAATGGCAGAAAATTAACTAAGTATGACCCATTCGCACGAATGGACCATACGTATGGACTAACCATACGAATGGAATCCATTCGCACGAATGAACTATGAGTATGGACCATCAAACCGAATGGCCCATACGATTAGTCCAGTCGGAGGCTTAAGTGCGAACGAGTGAGTCAGTCGCACGACTGAAATCCAGTCGGACGACTGGAGAAGGGCGACTGACCCAATCGCACGACTGAGTCCCACTCGCACGACTGAAAGGTGCGTATGAACTCAGTCGCACGATTGGATCTAGGGTTAGTATAAATAGAGGAGGAGTCGGTCGCAGAGACTCATCACCCTCAAAGAAACCCTAAATCGCACGACTTAACCAAACTCTGCCAAAATTTCCTTTGACTCCTAATACACCCGATTCTTGAGTACTGATCATCTCCATCGATTCTACAGGTAATTTGCGGTGAAGAGAAAACAAAATAACGGTCCAATTGATTCTAGATCTGAAATTAAGACCCGAAGCAACCAGACTTAAACGGGAAATAACCTAATCTAACTACTCAAACAGATGAAATTAAGTGTGTTAGGAGTTATAAGAAAGTATTGCGAGTCTAATGAACCAGAACACGAAGTCTAAAACTCAAAATTGGTGAAAAAGTTAATTTGAATTGAACGGACAGGATGTCATACGATTGGACAGGCGGATGAACTTCAGTCGCACGACTGAAGGGGGCGATTTACTTAACCGCACGACTGAACCATGCGTATGAGACTCAGTCGCACGACTGGTGTAACCGCATAAGAGTACATGCGCATGAGTCCAGTCGCACACTCAGTCGTACGCATGAGATCATTCGCACGTCTGAACCTCAATCGCACTGTTCAGTCGCACGACTGTTTCAGTCGCACAACCTCAATCGCATGACAGAGACATTCTATTCAAAGTTTAAGTGTTTCATTATACTCTTAGCCAAAGGTACTAATGTTTATATTGTTATGTGTTACAGATGGCGAGTCGATGGAACATGAGCACCAAGCATAACATATGTGCTCATCTGGATTTGACATCCAGGAACGCAGCTGACTTCTCAGGCATCATTACGTTTCTGTTGAGATCCAGGATTGCTCATGCTATCTCTACACCATGCACGCCGTATAGATCAGTGCAGCAGGCCTTCTGGGAAGGCGCGACTGTTGATAGATCCTCTGAGCCTCATTGCATCAGGAGTACGATCTTTGGTGAGGCTATTACCATCTCAGAGGAGGATTTGAGGATTGTTCTACAGTTAGGGGATGATGCTGATTGTCCTACTCGTCTACACCCCCTCACTGTCAGAGGATGTTTTATGAGAGCCAAGTACTCTGGGGACATCAATGCTGGGGTACTCAACAAGAGTAACCTCTGTCCCCAGTTCAAGTATCTTGCGCATGTTCTGCTGAAGTGCATAGCGTCGAGGAAGGGAGGATTTGATGAGTTGTCGGATCAGATCCAGAACGCTTATGCTGCATTGGTGCTGAACCACCCGTTCAGCTTCTCCAAAATGATCTTCACCTACCTGGTGGAGAACATTGAGGGGAAGGGAAGGAAGGCTTCTGTATGTATCCGAGGTTTATGCAGATGATTATAGATCAGAAGCTTCCCTCCCTGCCAAAGGAGAAGGAGGATGCTGTAGTGCTCGAGGTCATGGATGACACTACGCTAGGCAGGATGAAGGTGTACAGGGGGAAGCAGGTGAAACCCCCTGTCAGGAGGTTGTTTGGGCATCTGGCCCGTGCTGACTATGTGGCGCCAGCCAAGAGAAAGTGGCGCCACGATGACAGTGATTCAGATGTAGAGCAGATTGCTATACCAGATATTGACTCAGATGATGATGATAGCGGCGACGCCGGGGATGATATGCCTGCTCCACATAGAGGCACTGATTCAGATGTTATTCCCCCGGGGTCTGCCACTGCCGGAGAGGTTGCTGAGATGGCCGGTTTCCATCAGGAGTTCGTAGTTGGTGATCAAGAGGAGGAGGAGTCGGATGAGGAGCCCCTCACTAGGACTGTGGGAAGCAAAGTTGTTCCCACAGAACACGGGCTTAGGGTGGTTGGTGAACACCCTCGGGACTCCTCAGAGAGAGAGACTGACCCGAGCTATGCTCCGGGTTCAGTGGGCAGAGCTGCAGGGGGAGCATCCACTTCCACCGGGACTAGGAGGAAGAGGATGGCTCAACCCCACGGACTGAAGAAGAAGAAGCGTCGCCTGACCTTCGTTACCACTGCTGCCACTACTTCCACCACCACAGCCACCACTACCACCACCATGACATACCACCCATCACCACAGCCACCACATCCACTACTGCTACCACAGCCACCACCTTACCTACCACCACTGTATCCTTCCCATCCACCACCATACCATTCACACCTACATCACCAGCACCTGCTTACCGACCCATATTCACCACTGCTACTACCACCACCACCTCACATCATGCTGGACCTTCAGCCCAGCCATCACATGTATATGGATCTACTCTACCTCACATCGGGGTAGAGGAGCAGCTGTCGGCGCTTAACCGTATGGTGATGCGCCTGCTAGCTGCAGATGAGGAGAAGGCGGCGCAGATTCGCCAGCTGACCGACCTGACTGCTGCCCAGTCTCAGCAGATGGCAGAGCAGGCTCGGGTGATAGACAGCAGAACCAGCTAATCGATGCTCAGAGAGTCGAGATGTCCCAACTCCAGGACCAGCAGGCCAGTCAGCCAAACGTATAGAGGAGTTGGAGACGACCAACAAGACGATTATGCTGAGGTTAAAGGGGTCAAAGGATGAGCCCTTGAAGATAAAGGAGGGTGATGGGGATGATGGAGATGGTGATGATGAAGATGATGATGATGATGAGGAAGATGAGAGGATGATGAAGGAGACTGAGGAAGAAGAAAGGACAGAAGGTAGAGATGATGATGACGAAGCAGAAGGAGGGGATGCGGCTGCATCGGCCTCTGCTTCTGGTCAAGAGCGAAGATCTAAGCATCGACAGGACCAGTCATCTACCACTTCTGCTCCTCCGAGCGACACGCCATGATTCAAGACAAAAGTACAGATTAGATGTCTTATGTATTTATTTATTTTGTATTTGAATCATGTAATGAAAAAACAAGTGTGTTGAATGTTTATATATTAAGTTAATATAATTCTGTTTGATTACTTACTAATGGTTTATGTGTTGAATGTTTAAATCAAACAGATCCAAACTTTCAAGGGATGATTGACTTTCGATGACTTGCTCCCCTTCAACAGGTCAAGACTCAACTAACCAGGATGCAAGGGATTGTAAGAAGGTCTGTGAGTTATACCCTGAAGAAGGGGAAATAATTCATGACCTATCTGACGAGCAACTGGCAGAGATGTTCAGACTCAATCCTGATGAAATGTCAAGGATGCTCCAACAGTTGATTCAACCAGTGATGAAGAACTAAATGACGTTGATGAAGTTGAGGTTGAAGATATACTGCAGAAGAGTACCCTCAGTACGCTGACAACGAGGGTAATGTGGTCCCCAATCTGGGTGAGTCCCTAGTCAGTGATACGTTTGAGGTACTAGACAAGATGGAGCAGGAAACCGAAAAGACGAAGGAACAGCCCAAGCCTCCAATGATGACGTAGACATTCGCAAGGCTGAGTGGGCTGCCTGTTTTGAAGAAGTGAGAGCCCAGCGTGCTGCACCAAAGAAAGATGCCTACACCAAGCTCTACAGAGTCAAGAAACACCATAAGGTGTCAGGCAGGATTATTGCATGGGCTTATTTTGATGACCTTAACGCGTATGCAGTTAAGAGGGAACAGGGCATAGAGTACTTCAGGTTCCACATGATCTGAAGACTCTACCTGGTTTTGAGCTCAACCAGCTGGCTAAGCTAAAGCTGCTGTATGCTGACCCAAGAAAGATGTCAGGCTGGTTCGAGGCTGCCCTGAAGAAGGAGTACCACACCAGATGGGTTAACTTCAGACCACAACAGCCTACGAGGTACATAAGAAGGTCTGAGGTTGATGCCATTACTGGCAAGCCCAAGATTGTGTTGAAGTGGAGTCCTCCGCGCACTATGTCGAGAATCCCTCTCAGGGAAATGCCACAGGACTTCACTCCACACTTCAAATGGTGGTACTATGATTGGAGAACTGCTGAAGCTGTCATAGTTCTGAATAAAGAGGGCCAAATGGATACTATCAGGGTATTCGACCCGATGTGGCTAACCAACTTGTCTGCTAATGATGTCTATACATTATACAAGTGGCCACTGTTCTATGACACACAAGACATTGTACAAGCCCTCCAGTTCCAAAACGTTATACGACTTTGCTTTGCGTTTGAGATTCACGCAGGAGTCACCAAAGAGGAGAAGTACAAGAAGTATAAGGAGGTTATGCAGAAGACAAGAGATTAGATAGATCTAGGTCCAAGGGGGAGTTTGTTGATGCATGTATGTCCCTAGATCATGATTTGTAATGTAATGAATCTTGTCTGTCTGATTATGATGTAATTGTATTGATTAATGAAATGACATGAATTGTTGGTTTACTTGTGATGTTTAATATTTCATTAATGAGTCGTGATTGAATTGATTGGGTTTATGATTGTTTGAATGGTTGCACATTATGTTATATTAATTAAAACATTCAAACTTAACTTAATGAAGTTCTCATGCGAATGGCCCATGCGAATGGACCACACGCATGAATAACTTCATACGATTGACTCAATCGCACGACTGAACCAGGAGACTGGATCAGTCGTATGATTGATACATAAGATTGACTCAATCGCACGACTGAACACTCAGTCGTGCGGATGAATCAACCGCATGGTTCAATCGCACGACTGAACCATACTTATGGCCCAGTCGCACGATTGAACAATACTAACCTATAAATAGACCCAATTCGTGGAAAAACGTAAGCATTCATCCATTACGATTCCAGACGTACCCTAGCCGTCTAGAGACCTCCCAAATCGTTCTCCAAGTTCACAGAACACATTAGATAGATTCCTAATCGATTTCTAACGTTGGATTCAATTCTTGATTGATTCTTCGTGTGTTCTCACTGATTGGATCGCCAATCAAATAGGATTCCGCACTATTTGAGTTGGTTTAACACGCTAATCACTAGGTATTTCGTTCAAATACCAGGTCCTAACACTATTTGATACATGCTTGGGTCTGTTGTGTGGTTCTATCTTTGCAACTATTTAATTCCAGTGTGGGAACCGACGGTTAGGTATTGGTAGTACTACTGGGTTGACACCCCCACCCTCGTTCGATGGTATACTAGTTGGTACCATTAGTGGCCAGGAACGGGCCCTTGGGTGAATCTATACCGACAATTTCTTTGTGTACGTCGCTAGGTTTGGTTGCAAAGCTCATGTCATGTGATATTTACTTGTGTATATAACTGTATTCACGGTATTCCAACGCGCTTATTTATTACAGCATCACTTACATTTTTATTACAAACCTGCGAACTCACCAACAATTATGTTGACCGTTTTAAGCATAGCTTTTCAGGTGATCATGCAAGTCCAGGAATCTAGGTGTGCTGCCTTAGTGGAGACCCTAGGATGCATTTTTGGGACTTAGCTCATTTTGATAAACAATCTTTTGAACAATGTTAACGCTTGTAAACAAATATCAACTTTTGAAACTTGTTCCCGGGTTGTGGGAATTAACATTTACAAATTTCATCTTATGTGATTATGTGTTATCATTATCATCATGTTGCTTATGGCTATGTTGTCGTGAACATTGACTAAACACGACACAAGTCCCTTTGTTGTCGGGTGTCGTCATGACACGCATGTCATTATTTATTTATATTGCTCCCTATCGCTTACCATGTGTTATGACGATCTCGGTCTCGTTACATCACCGTGTTTCCGCTTTTAGCGGGGGTGTGACAGATTGGTATCAGAGCCATTGGTTATAGAGAATTAGGCAATACGCTTGACCTAGACTATAACCTAGGAACCTTCATGTAGATTTGCATGCTAGGACTCTGTATGCATATTATATCTCGTGTATGTGTTCCACGCTGCTTGATTTGTTCATCTATTTGTTATGTGATCTTTCCACCCCATGAGAGAGCCTCTGTGCTCACTCTTTTAATGGGGATGCTTCTATTGAATCTTCCGTTCCCTCTGCGCGCCGAGTTAGTTTATCAGATCCGGGTATTAGACCCGAAGAGATCTTCACAGATCATGCTATTGCGCTTGACCTTGGACATTGAGATTAACACTGAGGAGGAATATGTCTGAAACCTCGAAAGAGGAAGGAAATAGACAACCTCCGCTAGACTAAACGTGATTGTATACATGGACTTGATGGATTATTATGGATATGATGTAAAGGAAAGTCGGATGTCATGTAACCGGATCAGGCATCATTCTCGGTACATCGTGGGTGTGGTGGGAACGCTGCGGGGAACCCTATATATAAACATCACCGGTATACCGAGAATATGCTTGAAATGGGCTGCATGGTGATCTTGACCGACCGGAACATGAACATTGGAACTTGATAAGTGGAATACTTGTGTATCTTATGGTGACTAAAGCTTATATGTTACCTCTTTTATGATTAGAACATGCCGCCTCGAAGAGTTACCCGTAGCAATAGTGGCGGGAGTGAAGCCCCAAGGGGTAGAGGCCGAGGCAGAGGCAGAGCACCACGAGCAAAAGATGCTCCTGCCAGTAACAGTCAAGGAACAGGGAACGTCGACATGGCAGCCCTGATCGCTCAGCACTTGGCCGCGCTGATTCCTACTATTGTGGCCCAAGTGAGCGACGCACTCCAACAACACCACCCTCACGGGGATGGTGGCAACGATGATGGAGCCCAAGGAGGGATCGAAACTGAAACGGGAAACGGAAACCCGACCGGAAACGAGAGCAACCAGGAAACCAGGAATGGTGGTACTGCCGGTATTGAGACTGGGGTGGTTAATGCTCATCGGGGATGTTCGTACAAGGAGTTTGTGGCTTGTAAGCCAAGGGAATTCGACGGGAAAGGTGGGGCGATAGCCCTAACCAGGTGGCTAGAAAAGATGGGGGCAGTGATTGACATTAGCGAGTGCCTCGACAGCAGAGGATCAAGTATGCCACTTGTTCTCTACAGGGTAAGGCCGTAACCTGGTGGAACACCCAGGTTCAAGCACGAGGAAGAGAATCTGCGATGCAGATGTCATGGGATGAATTTAAAGCTTTGATCACCGAGGAATACTGCCCTCTCAACGAGATGCAGAAGCTGGAGCATGAGTTCTGGAATCATGCTATGGTGGGGGCAGGACATGCAGCTTATACTGATCGTTTTCATGAGCTGGCAAGATTGGTTCCGCATCTGGTTACGCTGGAATCAAAGAGGATCGAGAGATACAATTGGGGACTCGCGCCTCAAATTAGAGCTATGGTCACAGCAGCCGCTCCTCCTACTATTCAGAGTGCAATTCTGAAAGCTGGCGCTCTGACTGATGAGATAGTTAGAACTGGGGTTTTGGGCAGGGGAGCAGAGAAGAGAAAGGATGTTGGGGAGTCGAGCCGGTCGAGTGCCGGAAAATTTGAGAAGAGGTCCCAGCCGACCAGGAATTTTGTGGCCGTGTCTCAGGCCAGGAGAGAGTATCTGGGGCCGCACCCCAAATGTGACAGGTGCAATTATCATCATCCCCCAGGGACGCAGTGCCGGGTGTGCGCTAACTGTAGGCGCCCGGGTTATTTGGCAAGAGATTGCAGAACTGCGCCGAATCTTGTAGCACCCGTCAACGCGGTTAACCCCGTCGGGAATGCAAGGGCTTGCTTTGAGTGTGGGAGCCCCGATCACTACAGGAACATGTGCCCCAGGCTGAATCGGGCACCGGGTCAACAGGGGAACAACCAGCAGCAGGTGATGGCTATCGCTGGGAATCCAGGCCCGGCTACTCAGGGGAATGCAGCTCGGGGACGTGCATTCGTCATTGGAGCCAATGATGCTCGTCAGGACCCGAATGTTGTCACGGGTACGCACTTACTCAATCATCACTTCGCATCTATATTATTTGATACTAGAGCAGACAATAGTTTCATATCTTCTGAGTTTGTGCAATTACTTGATTTGAGTCCTAGTAGGCTAGAAACTAGCTACTCCGTAGAAATGGCCAATGGTAGGGTTGTTCAGGCCGATGAGATTATTAGGAAGTGTTCGTTGACGCTGGAGGATCATACCTTTGAGATAGATTTGATACCTTTCGACTTGGGAAGCTTCGATGTGATTGTGGGTATGGATTGGTTGTCGCAGAATGGAGTAGAGATTATCTGTCGAGACAAGGTAGTACGTCCCTATGCCAAAAGGGGAAGTACTCAAGGTTCAGGGAGAACGACCGGGTAAGAGCTTAAAGCTTATTTCCTGCATGAAAGCACGCCAGAGTTTACGAAAGCAGTGCTACGCTTTTCTGGCTCATGTGGTTGAAAAGAAAGACGAAGAAAGGAAACTGGTGGATATTCTTGTGGTACGGGATTACCCAGAAGTATTTCCAGATGACTTGTCTGGTTTACCTCCTCCACGACAGGTGGAATTCCGTATTGAGTTGGTTCCTGGAGCTACACCGGTAGCGAAAACGCCATATCGACTAGCGCCATCCGAGATGCAAGAGTTGTCTAGTCAGTTACAGGAACTACTGGAGAAGGGTTTTATTCGACCGAGTCATTCACCGTGGGGAGCGCCGGTACTATTTGTCAAGAAGAAGGATGGATCGTTCCGTATGTGCATCGATTACCGTGAACTGAACAAGTTAACGGTGAAGAACCGATATCCTCTCCCCAGGATCGACGATTTATTTGATCAGCTGCAAGGAGCTTCGTATTTTTCAAAGATCGATCTTCGTTCAGGTTATCATCAGCTAAGGGTTTTCGAGGACGACATACCGAAGACTGCGTTCAGGACTCGTTATGGGCACTATGAGTTCTTGGTCATGCCGTTCGGGTTGACTAACGCGCCAGCTGTGTTCATGGATCTAATGAATCGGGTGTGCAAACCTTACTTGGATAAGTTCGTGATCGTGTTCATAGACGATATACTTATCTACTCCTGATCAAAGGAGGATCATGAAGAACATCTTCGGGCTATTCTGGAGCTGCTACAAGAAGAGAAACTTTTCGCCAAATTCTCAAAGTGTGAATTTTGGCTGCGAGAAGTGAATTTTTTGGGTCATGTGGTTAATGAGAACGGGATTCATGTAGATCCCGGCAAGATTGAAGCGGTGAAGAAATGGGATACGCCCCAGACACCATCAGAGATACGGGAATTCTTAGGATTGGCCGGTTATTATCGTCGCTTCATCGCGAATTTCTCAAAGATTGCGCAACCGTTGACCCTGCTTACTCAGAAAGACAAGAAGTTTGACTGGGGATATGCACAAGAGCAAGCGTTCCAAACGTTGAAAGACAAGTTGTGTAACGCTCCTATATTGTCTCTCCCAGACGGAACCGATGATTTTGTGGTTTACTGCGACGCGTCACATCAGGGATTGGGATGTGTACTAATGCATAAGGATAAGGTGATTGCCTACGCTTCGCGACAGCTTAAAGTGCACGAAAAGAACTACACCACTCATGATCTTGAGTTGGGCACTGTAGTATTTGCACTCAAAATTTGGAGGCATTACCTGTATGGTACTAAATGCATCATCTTCACTGATCATAAGAGCCTTCAACATATTCTGGATCAGAAGGAACTTAATATGCGCCAACGACGTTGGGTAGAACTTCTTAGTGACTACGATTGTGAAATCCGGTATCATCCGGGGAAAGCTAACGTGGTGGCTGATGCCTTAAGCCGTAAAGAACGTGTGAAACCACTGCGTGCACGAGCGTTGGGATTGACCATCCAAACCAACTTGAAAGCTCAGATTTCAAATTGCACAGAGTGAGGCGCTGAAAGAAGAGAACCTTGCGGGAGAAGAGTTCCGGGGGTTGGATAAACAGATGACACGCAAGGATGACGGTATTCAGTACTTCATGGATCGCATATGGGTACCCAAATGGGGAGGTGTTCGTACCTTAGTCATGGATGAAGCCCACAAGACGCGATATTCTATTCATCCTGGTGCAGACAAGATGTATCATGATCTTAAGGATCTATACTGGTGGCCAGGCATGAAGAAAGACATTGCTTTATACGTCAGCCGATGCTTGACGTGTTCGAAAGTCAAGGCTGAACATCAAAAACCATCGTGATTACTACAGCAACCTGAAATTCCCGAGTGGCAATGGGAGAACATAGCTATGGATTTCATTACCAAACTCCCTAGAACAAGCAGCGGTCATGACTCGATATGGGTCATTATTGATCGAATGACGAAATCAGCACACTTCTTGCCTATCCGAGAAGATTACAAGATGGATAAGTTGGCGAGATTGTACATCAAAGAGGTCGTGACACGGCACGGGGTGCCAGTGTCAATCATATCCGACCGTGATAGCAGGTTCACTTCACGTTTTTGGCAGACACTACAGAAAGCAATGGGCACTCGGTTAGACATGAGTACAGCCTATCACCCTCAAACAGATGGCCAAAGTGAACGCACTATACAGACGCTAGAAGACATGTTGAGAGCGTGTGTAATTGATTTTGGAGGTAGCTGGGATGCTCATTTACCGTTGATTGAGTTCTCCTACAACAACAGCTACCATACAAGCATTGGATGTGCTCCATTTGAAGCGTTGTATGGAAGGAAATGCAGATCTCTCGTTTGTTGGGCCGAAATTGGTGAAAGTCAACTGACAGGTCCAGAGATCATACAAGAAACAACAGACAAGATTTTCCAAATCAAAGACCGACTTAAAGCCGCGCGAGATCGCCAAAAGAGCTATGCCGACAATCGTCGGAAGCCTCTAGAATTCAATGTTGGGGATCGTGTGTTACTCAAAGTTTCCCCTTGGAAAGAAGTCGTTCGATTCGGAAAGAAAGGGAAGTTAGCCCCAAGATACGTCGGACCATTTGAGATCACTGAAAGGATCGGTCCAGTGGCTTACCGGTTAAGGTTGCCACAAGAGCTTAGCGGTGTACATGATACTTTTCACGTGTCAAACCTCAAGAAATGTTTGGCCGATGAATCCCTTCACGTGCCAATCGAGGAAATCAAGATCGACGACAAGCTTCATTTTGTTGAAGAACCCATTGAGATCATGGATCGAAAGGTCAAGCAACTGAAGCGCAGTAGGATACCTATTGTTCGCGTAAGGTGGAATTCAAAACGAGGGCCATAGTTTACATGGGAACGTGAAGATCAGATGAAACTCAAATATCCACATCTTTTCGAGAATGACACTCTTGGACCTAACTCCAGCTGAATTTCGGGACGAAATTCTCTCAACTGGGGGATACTGTGACATCCGTCACCTTAAGGTCCGTCAATTTACGTGTTGTCCGTTATCTATTCTATGATTGGTCATTCCTCATCTCTATTTGACTCTTTATGTGGATATCAGGTGTGCTTATTATCGTTGTGTGTGCATTCGTTATAACCATGTGTTAACCTTAAAAAGGACTTTTAAAACTTTCATTTTTGAAAACGTCAAATATATCATTTTATAAATATAATAAACGTTTTTAATATAACCATTTCTTAAGTCATAACAACATTAAATGAACTTTTACAATTATAATAAAACATCCAACAAAGTCGTTTTTCAACCGAACCAAATTTGGGAAAACTCGGGGGTTAAGTGCAGGGGCTAAACTTGTAATTTTGCAAACTTGGGCTGAGTATAAATACCCTCTTACCAGCCCTAAGCCTTCACATTCACATCTTCTTCATCTTCATCCTCTTCACACACAAAATCACCATTCTTGCACCAAATCCAACCCGAGAGGTCTCGTTTTCTTCGTCTTGTCACCGTTTATATCTTAGACTACTCCTTTCTAGCAGGTAGTTGTCTTTGGTAGTCCGTTTTCTAGCCTTTTCACAGCTATCCAAAACAAGGGTTTCGGGTGTTCGGGTTCAACCCGAACACACAAGGTCGTTTGGGTGCGTGTGAGGTATCTTTGCTTGTGTTTCATGCTTGTGTATGTTTGTTGAGTGTTTCTGGAGGTCCTTGTGGTGTAAAACCCGTGTTTAGAGCAGCTCGGGGGCTGCTCATCCCGACCACAGTCGCGATTCTGCAGATCAGGCGACTGGGTCATCCATGCGATTGAGCCGTGCGACTGAGTGGGTCGTGCAACTGGATCATGCGTTTGGGTCAATCGCGCGACTGAGTTGTGCGACTGGGCATGTCGTGCGACTGAGTTGTGCGACTGAGTGTTTGTATGCGATTGAGTCATGCGTGCGAATGAGTGTATGCGATTGAGTCATGCGATTGAGTGATTGTGTGCGATTGAGTCAGGTGACCGACTGAATGTGTGCGAATGTGCGTGATTCGCACGACTGGAGTCCAATCGCACGAATGAAGGTTCAATCGTACGAAAGTAGCTAATTCGCACGATTGAAGGTTGATTCGTGCGTATGGAAGTTGAGTCGTGCGATTGGGTGTTGTGTGCTACGACTGAATGCCAGTCATACGAATGAAGGCTCAATCGTACGAATGAAGCTGATTCGCACGATTGAGGGTTGATTCGCACGAATGGAGGTTGAGTCGTGCGTCTGACCTTGTTATGCGACTGAAGTTGTTGAGTTTGATCCCTTGTGTGCGGTGTGAGTATGTCGTGTGGTGTTGAGGTAACACTAACACAATAATGCCATTGTTCGGCCACAAATATTAAAGTCAACGCGAGAAAGGGCACAGAAACTATTTTGAACAAATTGAACTAACGCTTTAAAACGATCAAATTGACTTATAACTATTGACACTTATTCAATGCTTCTTCAATAACAACGATACTTTTACTTAAGCATCATCATTAATGGCGACAATGTCTTGTACTTGGATCTACATAGGATCTAGTACGTGTGTCAGTCTGTGTGTGTTATACGCGACCCAGTCGATACGACCCGAACCGACCCATCATTATTGCGCGCTTATACATATATCATATCATTAATGCTATACAATAACTGTCAATAGGTGTTGACTGTTTATTTGCATTCAACATTTGGGATACATCGCTCATACATACTTACCACCTAACAAGTGAGTTTCGTGGCCCCTTTTTACGCTTATACAATATTTCATTCATTTACAACTTGGGGGAAAAGTATGCTTACTCATTTTCAATGTTGTACAACTTACATACATTTTACATACAAGGAATCAACGTGATACTGTGTTGCAAGTACTATTTGATACATGCTTGGGTCTGCTGTGTGGTTCTATCTTTGCAACTATTTAATTCCAGTGTGGGAACCGACGGTTAGGTATTGGTAGTACTACTGGGTTGACACCCCCACCCTCGTTCGATGGTATACTAGTTGGTACCATCAGTGGCCAGGAACGGGCCCTTGGGTGAATATATGCCGACAATTTCTTTGTGTACGTCGCTAGGTTTGGTTGCAAAGCTCATGTCATGTGATATTTACTTGTGTATATAACTGTATTCACGGTATTCCAACGCGCTTATTTATTACAGCATCACTTACATTTTTATTACAAACCTGCGAACTCACCAACAATTATGTTGACCGTTTTAAGCATATCTTTTCAGGTGATCATGCAAGTCCAGGAATCTAGGTGTGCTGCCTTAGTGGAGACCCTAGGATGCATTTTTGGGACTTAGCTCATTTTGATAAACAATCTTTTGAACAATGTTAACGCTTGTAAACAAATATCAACTTTTGAAACTTATTCCCGGGTTGTGGGAATTAACATTTACAAATTTCATCTTATGTGATTATGTGTTATCATTATCATCATGTTGCTTATGGCTATGTTGTCGTGAACATTGACTAAACACGACACAAGTCCCCTTGTTGTCGGGTGTCGTCATGACACGCATGTCATCATTTATTTATATTGCTCCCTATCGCTTACCATGTGTTATGACGATCCCGGTCTCGTTACATCCCCGTGTTTCCGCTTTTAGCGGGGGTGTGACATTAAGCAACAAAAATCTTGAGTAATTAAAGCGGAGGCTCTTCACCAACCCATGAACTAGGCATCCTATTTGATATCATCCCCCAGACTTATTAGACAGACAATGGAGAACAACGTGAAGTAGGAACTTCTAGTTATATGAAAAATTTAATTTGTAAACAGTAGATCTGCTCACATCTCCACCATATCCCATTTTGGTATAGGTGTTGTCTAGGTCTAATTTGGGGATTCAGTAGGAGCGTCTTCATCGTGAAGCTCTAGATGCTCCCTGATGAGTTGTTCAGTAATGATCAACTCTTGGCCACAGATGCTTAACCTTATTACCCTAACCCCATTTAGGGTTTCAATCCAACCATTGCCCCAGTTAGAGCGGTATAATAGGTAGATTGGGTGAGAAAGGAAATGATATCTGAGAAGTCAGCATCCCTGGAAGAATCAAGGAGTGCGACTTGGTTGTGCTGAGGGTTAAGTGCCATTGTGAGAAAGTTGCATGGAGATGAGTTTGGATTTAGGTAAATTGGAGACGAAGGAAGCTTTTAGGGTAGTAAATTTGGTAAAAAGATGAAAGTGATAAGTTGCGGTTATTTAAATGGGTGAAATGGTGGTTTTGGGGGTTTGGATAAGGTGATAGGATGTTTTGGTGGATGATGTGACAAGGGCGGTAAAGTTTAATGCATTTAAATAATCCGACATCATTAACAAAATCTTTATTTTTTACAAACTGGGGCGCAAAAGATTTCCGTTACATAGTAAAATCTTTTTTCTGAGTATAAAGCATTTTCGAAGGTAATCTTCTTCTGAAGACAATTTTACTTCTGAAGGTAAAGCTTTTACTTCCGAGAGTAAAAATAGCTTTCCGAATGGAGAATCTAATAAGCTTCGGAAGTAGATCTGATATGTAATCAATCGCTTCTTCCGAGACTAAAAAGTCTTCAGAGAAGAAGATTTTCCTGGGAGGAATTTTGCTTCGGAAGATATGTAAAACATATTTCGAGGATTAATTCCTCTTTGGAAGAATTAATACTTCGTCAAATTTCAGAGAAGGACTTTTTGTAACAGGGATTAGATTGTTTTGACACAAGACTTTACACATTAAAAAGGTTTTCAAATAAGATAGACTAATCAATGTTTATCATCCTGTAGTTGTAATGAGATACTTAAATCTTTGTTCATTAAAGGCTTTAGTGAAGAAGTCAGCATATTGTTCATTTGAGTCAACTTTGATTAGTTTAATCAGTTTTTTCTCATGAATATCTCTAATGAAATAATACCTGATATCAATGTGTTTTGTCTTGGAGTGTTTCACCGGATTTTCAGTAATGGAGATAGCACTATTGTTGTCAATGTGGATAGGAGTACTGTAAGGCCCCGTTCCCGGGACGCTTACAGTTGGTCATTCATCGCACATAAAACATATAAATGCATGTATAGTTCATAAAACGTTGCAGCGGAAACATTAAACATCATTTTATCATAAACACTTTTGCAACAAAATACATCGTTATTCAATTACAAAATATGTGTTCTATTACAATGCAAAAGCATTATGAATATGGATGCCATCCAAAATAAGCTGAGTAGTCGCCCCGTGCCATCCTCAGCAACTTTAACTGCCAACTGGAAACACATAAAAAGTCAGCGTTGCTGAGTGAGTTCTAGTTTTATAATAAAACATACTTTACTTTCTTTTAAAACCATTCGTTACTTTTGCATGCTCACACATCATACGTACGCATAGGTAATATCTTTATTATCTTCATTCATTCATTCATTCATTCGTTCCATATAACTTTACTTGCGCATCGGACATCAACCGTACCAATACCATGTGCTACACCCCAATCAGTCTTAGCTACTGGGCCGAAGTCAATAAATGAACAGCTGAGCGTATGCCACAGTACTAGGGGTAAGCGGTAGAGGTTCTACATAAATGGCCAATCACAAAGAAGGACCCGTATCTGATGCAGGCAAGACTTTTCATTTCTTTCCACTTTACGTTATATAATACTTCATTTCATTCATTATCATAATACGTAAAGCCATAGGAAAGATAAACATACATATTAAGGAACGTAAACATAAACATAAACATGCAACATCATCATACATCACATCACACACATTATACATACTATGCATCACACGCACCGCCATGCTTAACATCACACATAACGGCATACATATCATCACCATCATCATCATCATTAGCTCATCATCATGCGTCACCTTATACCGTCCATGCCCATCACATAATCGAGGAATTTCATCTCGACCATCATCTCTCAAAGTCCCCCAAAACACCTATGCGCATAAACCCTATTCGGGCGTATGGACACCCTCCAGTCGCATGGCTCAACGGGCTACTGAACACTTAGGCGAATGGGCATCTATGCGAATGGACCCTATGCGAATGGACTATGGGCGAATGGACCTTTATGCGTATGGACTCTCAGTCGCATAGCTTTCATGCGTATGGCCTTCAGTCGCATGACTTTAGGAGGCGTATGGGCCTTTCAGTCGCTACCCTTTGAGCGAATGAACTCAGTCCGCATGGCGACCTCTAGGCGCATGGACTTCAGTCGCATAACCTTCGTGCGAATGAACCTCAGTCGCATACTCTTTCAATCGCATGACTCCCCAGCACATGAACTTCAGTCGCATGACCATCGTGCGTATGGACCTCAGTCGCATGGCAAGCGTGCGCATGGACCTCAGTCGCACTCCAATCGGCCGAATGGCCTCCAATCGCCCTCCAGTTGGTCGCCTAGCCCTAGCTGATGCAGAATGCTGTTCAACCGGACTGCAGCCGCGGGTTTTCGGCCTCCAACCTCTTCCAAACCTCTTTTAAGCTCAAATCAACCATTCTAAACCTTAGGGAAACATACCACGACCTCATTCAAGCATAACCAAGCAAGAAATCAAGCCTCAAACGCGTCATACACATACATACATGCATAAAAACGGGTTTTCACCCAAAACTCGAAAATGGGTTTTTAGATGTGTTCCAGCCCCAAAATCAGTTGAAAACATGTAAAAGAGGGGTCCTAGAACTCACCTTAACGATCTCGTCGAGTAGGCTTCGATTTGACACGCTACACGACGATTTCCACGCTCGAATCCACCCAAACCAAGCTTTTCTCCTTCTCTTCTCCTCTCTTGGCTGAAAATGGGAAGAATGGGGGTGTCTTCCCCCTTTTATACTCCCATCTTTCGAAATTTCTCTCATGGGAGAGTTTGGTCCCTCGACTTTGGACTTTATTTCTTTGAATCTTCTTTCGTCGGCTTCAAAGGAAATTTCCGGGCGTTACAAGTCCATCCCCCTTAAATAGGTTTCGTCCCCGAAACCTGTTACTCCTTAAACAACCGTGGACAATGCTGGCTCATCTCTTCTCCAGTTTCCCACGTATGCTCAGATCCCTTTCTGTGCTTCCACTGTACGCGCACAAGTAGAACCACTCTATTACTCAGCCTCTTTTCCTTTCGATCGATGATTGCGACTGGTTGCCCCATCTCATTGAACCGTTCATCTACCTCGATATCATCTAGTGGGACAACCATATCTTCGTCCGCCAAACATTTCATCAGATGAGATACGTGGAATATCGGGTGAACCCCACTTAGTTCCTCTAGTAGCTCCAAGCTATAAGCCACCCTTTCCTACTCGAGCCACGACTCAGAAAGGCCCTACGTACCTCGAGCTCAACTTGCCCCGCTTCCTGAACTGAATGATACATTTCCAAGGTGAGACTCCCAACATAACTCTATCACCCACCTAGAATTTAATCTGTCAACGTCTCTCATCGGCATACGACTTCTGCCTATCTTTAGGCTTTCTACCTCGTGAACCTTCGATTGTCGGGTGCAAAGGCTATAACCTTTCCCTCTACCTTAACACACATCCCAACCCCGATTAGGAAGCATCTGAATAAAACGCCAGATCCTCACTCCCATCGGGTGATGACAGAATGGGAGCTTGAATCAGTCTTGCCCTCAATTCATCGATCGCCTTCCCTTGAGCTTGACCCCCATGCAAGTTTCACATCTTTCTGGATCAACTTAGTTAGTGGAGAGGCGATCTTGGAGGAGTCTTGAATGAATCTTCTGTAGTAGCCCGCCAAACCCGAGAAACTACGAATCTCGGATGGCGTCTCAGAAAACTTCCATTGCATCACCGCCTCCACCCTTTTCGGTTCTGCCATAATCCCGTCGGGGTTCGCAACCTGACCCAAATCTGAACCTCGCACAACCAGAATGCGCACTTGGAGAACTTTGTCATACATTTTCTTCCCTCTCAGCGTCTCCAACACCTCTCAAACGTGATCGGCATGCTCCTCCTCGCTCTTCGAATAAATCAGGATATCCTCCATAAACCCAATCACTGATTTATCTAACATGGGTCGACACACTCGATTCATCCAATCCACAAAAGCAGCTGGCGCATTGGTCATACCAAAAGACATAACGAGAAAATCGTAGTGTCCATAATGCATGCGAAGAGCTGTTTTAGGAATATCCTGCTCCTTCACCTTCAACTGATGATATCCAGATCGAAGGTCTATCCTTCAAAACCAACTGGTACTCTAGGGCTGGTCAAACAGATCATCAATTCTCGATAGGGGTACCGATTCGTCACTGTCAGCCTATTCAACTCACGGTAGTCTGCACACATCCTCATACTACCGTCTTCATTCTTCACAAATAAGACCGGAGCATTCCAAGGAGAGATACTCGGTCTAACCCACCCCTTATTAAACGGTTCTTGCCATTACTCCACCAATTCTCTTTTAGCTCATCCGGAACCAATCGATACGGTGCCTTAGCTACTGGTTGGACACCTGGTATTAAGTCAATCTGAAACTCAATCTCATGGTCCCGTGACACTCTTGGTAGGTCTTCAGGAAACACATCTGGAAAGTAGCACACAACCGGTACATCAGATAGTTGCGGTGTCGGCGTATCCACATCCTTTACATAGGCCAAATAGGCACTACATCCACGCCTCATACACTTTCCCGCCACGGCCATTGATATTGCTTCCGAGATCGTCGTGACCCGATCACCAAAAACCGTCACCGAACTCCCGTCCGACGTTGTCAATCGTATCATCTTCTTGTGACCCACAATGTTCGTCTCGTATTCTGTCAACCAATCCATTCCTAGGTCTACATCGAAACAGCCTAAGGTCATCACGAATGGTCTAACTGAAAATTTATGACCTTCTAATTCCACGTTGCGGCCATCTATCACATCGAAATTCTGGTAGAGTTACCTATGGCAGTTTCTACATCGAAGGGCTTAGCAATACCTCTACCCCTAATGGGCAACTTAGCACAAAAGGCAGGAGAAATGAAACTTTTACCCGAGCCAAAATCAACTAACAGCGAAGTTAGAGTTTGGTTTACTCAAAACGTACCTGACACCACATCGGGGTCCGTACTAGCCTTCTCCTAAGTCGTCATAGAAGCTCGGCACTTGCCCCCTGCCCTCCAGTTCTGGTCGTCTTCTTGGCTCCCGAACTCTCTGTCCTTGGTGCCTTGCAGTCCCTTCTTATGTGACCCCTTCCAGGACAGTTATAGCACCGTACCACCCCACACTCTCTTGCCACATGGCCGGTCTTTCCACAACGGAAACATACATTGGTCCCCAATCTACATTCCCCGAGGTGTTTTCGTCCACAGTTACCACAACCCGTCACCCCCATATTGGATGTGACCACACGTCGGTCATCCACCCTCACAGCCTTGTTGTTTGGGGTGAAACTCTCACGTTCAACCTGTTTTCCTTTCAAATTCTTGTCTTCGCTACCCTCCTTGTTTACTTCAATCACGGTCGTCTCCTTCACCGCCCTAATTACCTCAGTCACCATCAACGGCAGAATCGTCTACATCGCATGTTGAACTCCTGCAACCACAGCCTCTTCATTGCGGTCCTCAGGTTAGCACTATCATCACCGCATTCCGGGTGATGGATTCCAGGCTCTTCGGGTGCCATCTCAGCAGCCCTTGTTATGCTCCTCGTGACACGTGATCCAGCACCATGTCCACCACAACCTTCACCTGACACAGCCCTCGACGATCTACCACATGGTCATTCAAGGAACAGCTCAGTTTATGTCAAGTATAGTAAGTCCCTAATTACAGTGGCCAGTTGTGATTAGCCATTTACTTTACTCTTCATACCCCAAGTATTACCTGTCCTGACTACATCAGTATTTAAATCTACATAAAACACATAACCACATACCATGCGCACATAAAACCGGTTAACTTTAAGAAAATACCTGATGGCGCGCAGCTACTCAGTTTGGCATCCCATTCCCCTTTCGTCCCATTCTCAGTTTAAGTTAAGGTTTATTTTGAAAATTTACCCATTTCACTTAAACTTTGGCTCTGATACCAACTTGTAAGGCCCCGTTCCCGGGATGCTAACAGTTGGTCATTCATCGCACATAAAACATATAATTGTATGTATAGTTCATAAAACGTTGCAGTGGAAACATTAAACATCGTTTTATCATAAAAACTTTTGCAACAAAATACATCATTGTTCAATTACAAAATATTTGTTCTATTACAATGCAAAAGCATTACAAATATGGATGCCATCCAAAATAAGCTGAGTAGTCGCCCCGTGCCATCCTCAGCAACTTTATTTGCAACCTGGAAACACATAAAAAGTCAGCGTTGCTGAGTGAGTTCTAGTTTTATAATAAAACATACTTTACTTTCTTTTAAAACCATTTGTTACTTTTGCATGCTCACACATCATACGTACGCATAGATAATATCTTTATTATATTCTTCATTCATTCATTCATTCATTCGTTCCATATAACTTTACTTGCGCATCGGACATCATCCGTACCAATACCATGTGCTACACCCCGATCAGTCTTAGCTACTGGGCCGAAGTCAATAAATGAACAGCTAAGCGTATGCCACAGTACTAGGGGTAAGCGGTAGAGGTTCTACATAAACGGTCAATCACAAAGAAGGACCCGTATCCGATGCAGGCAAGACTTCTCATTTCTTTCCTTTTTACGTTACATAATACTTCATTTCATTCATTATCATAATACGTAAAGCCATAGGAAAGATAAACATACATATTAAGGAACGTAAACATAAACATAAACATGCAGCATCATCATACAACACATCACACACATCATACATACTATGCATCACACGCACCTCCATGCTTAACATCACACATAACGGCATACATATCATCACCATTATCATCATCATTAGCTCATCATCATGTCACCTTATACCGTCCATGCCCATCACATCATCGAGGAATTTCATCTTGACCATCATCTCTCAAAGTCCCCCAAAACACCTATGCGCATAAACCCTATTCGGACGTATGGACACCCTCCAGTCGCATGGCCTTCAGGGCGACTGAACACTTAGGCGAATGGGCATCTATGCGAATGGACCCTATGCGAATGGACTATGGGCGAATGGACCTCTATGCGTATGGACACTCAGTCGTATAGCTTTCATGCGTATAGCCTTCAGTCGCATGACTTCAGGCGTATGGGCTTCAGTCGCATACCCTTTGTGCGAATGAACCTCAGTCGCATGGCATCCTGGCGCATGGACTTCAGTCGCATAACCTTCGAGCGAATGAACCTCAGTCGCATACTCTTTCAATCGCATGACTCCCCAGCACATGAACTTTAGTCGCATGACCATCGTGCATATGGACCTCAGTCGCATGGCAAGTGTGCGCATGGACCTTAGTCGCACTCCAATTGGCCGAATGGCCTCCAATCGCCCTCCAGTCGGTCGCCTAGCCCTAGCTGATGCAGAATGCTGTTCAACCGGACTGCAGCCGCAGGTTTTCGGCCTCCAACCTCTTCCAAAGCTCTTTTAAGCTCAAATCAACCATTCTAAACCTTAGGGAAATATACCACGACCTCATTCAAGCATAACCAAGCAAGAAATCAAGCCTCAAACGCGTCATACACATACATACATGCATAAAAATGGGTTTTCACCCAAAACTCGAAAATGGGTATTTAGATGTGTTCCAGCCCCAAAATCAGTTGAAAACGTGTAAAAGAGGGGTCCTAGAACTCACCTTAACGATCCCGTCGAGTAGAGCTTCGATTTGACCCGCTACACGACGATTTCCACGCTCGAATCCACCCAAACCATGCTTTCTCCTTCTCTTCTCCTCTCTTGGCTGAAAATGGGAAAAATGGGGGTGTCTTCCCCCTTTTATACCCCCATCTTTCAAAGTTTCTCTCGTGGGCGAGTTTGGTCCCTCGACTTTGGACTTTATTTCTTTGTTTCTTCTTTCGTCGGCTTCAAAGGAAATTTCCGAGCGTTACAAGTACTCATGAAGTTGAATCCGTAGTCTATCATCTGGTTCTGAATCCATAGAAGCTGAGCACAGCAACTACCAGTAGTAATGTATTCAGTTTCAGCAGTAGATGTTGAAACATAGGATTGCTTCTTGGATTGCTATGAGATGATCCTTCCACCAAGAAATTGACATCCACCTGATGTTGATTTCTTGTTGATATTGCAGCCACCATAGTCACTATCAGAGTAGCCGTAGAGATTGAAATTGTTGTTCCTTGGATAGCAAAGACCTAGTTTAGGTGCTCCTTTGAGGTATCGGACGATTCTTTTGGCAGCAACTAGGTGAGACAACTTTGGAGCAGCCTGTTATCTTGCACAACTACTAGTTGCAAACATGATATCAGGTCTACTTGCTGTGAGATACATCAGAGAACCAATAATGGCCATATACTAATGTTGATCAGTATCCTCCCCCTCAGAGTCAGGACAAAGGTTATGGTTTCTGGGTATAGGTGTTTTGGTTGGCTTACCATCTTTCATAACAAATCATTCTAAAATGTCATTGACATATCTAGATTTATTGATAAAGAACCCTTCCTTCATTTGCTTCACCTGAATTCCAAAGAAAAAGTCCATTTTTCTCATGGAACTCAACCTAAACTTCTTCTTCATAATGCTCTTAAAGTCTTTACATATTTGGTCATTTGAGGAACCAAATATGATGTCATCAACATAGACTTGAACAAGCAAGATGTCCTTTCCAAACTTCCTTATGAAAAGAGTCTTGTCAATGGTACCTCTAGTGTAACCATTCTTCATGAGAAACTAAGACAATGTCTCATACCACAGCCTAGGTGCTTGGTGCAGCCCATATAGAGCTTTATCCAATTTGCAAACATAGTTGGGGTGCTGTGGGTCTTCAAATCCTGGAGGTTGGCACACACAGACTTCCCTATCTATATCCCCATATAGAAAGGCACACTTGAAATCAAGCTGGTAGACAGTAAAATACTTGGATACAACATAAGCAAGAAAGATCCTAACTTCCTCAAGTCTTGCAACAGGTGCAAAGACATCAGTATAATTGATTCCCTCCTCTTGAGTGTATCCTTGAACTACCATTCTTGCCTTATTCTTGATGATCAAGCCTCTATCATCTACCTTGTTTCTGAAAACCCATTTGGTTCCTATAGGTACTTGACCAGATGGTAGCAGACATAGGTTCTAAACCTTTTGTCTTTTGAATTGAAATAGCTCCTCTTGCATTGATTCAACCCAGCTACTATCTTTTAAGGCATCTTTTACCTTCTTGGGTTCCATCTAGGATGAAAAGCATGAGTACAAGCAGACATTCCCACTGTGAGTTTGTCCTCTTGTTCTCACACCCTCAGAGACTTCCCTTATGATGTTCTCACCTGGATGAGTGTTGTGAATCCTAAGTCTAGGAATTACCTCCAATTACAAAGATAGATATAGATTGGACATATTTTGCTCAGGAGCTTGGACACATGGACCAGCTGTTTCAAACTCATTCAATGAGGACTGATTGAATGAATGAGAAACATCATTATCATTTGTTGGCTGTGAAGCAACATTAACAGTTGTCTGTTCGTTCAAGATGCTACTTCTATCAGCTTGGTGTTGTGCAGTATCACCTGATGAGGTTTGAGGGTCAACAGGTGGATCACTGGTTGAAGCTCCACTATCCCTTGAGATAGTCATGCTATCAGATGTGCCAATAGTGGGAGCTTGATTTGGTACAGCTCTTAGAGAACTTGGAATAGGTCTGGGTAGCTCAAACAGTTGGTCTTCATCAGAGTCACTTTGAGTACCTGTTCCAGCTGAAACATTCTCACAAGAGGGTTTAGAATAGTTTGGAAACAATTCTAAATCAAAGATATAATCAGGGCCATTCCCCCTAACACAAGGAGTGTGCTCATTGACAACAATGTTGAAAGATTTCTCAAATTGTTGATTTTTGATGTTACAAACTCTATAAGCTTTAGAGTTAGAGGAATATCCAACAAAGATAGCATCATTCGGCTTTTCAGCAATTTTTGCCAAATTGTCCTTTGTGTTAAGTATGGTACACCTGCTGCCAAAGGACCTTAGAAAACCAATGAACGGTGGCCTCTTGTTCCATAGCTCATAAGGGTTTTTCCATGTGGCTTAACTACAAGAACCCTGTTCTGCACATAGCATGCAGTGTTGACTGCCACTGCCCAGAATGTTAGAGGCAGCTTTGAATAAGCTAACATGGTCCGAGCAGCCTCAATAAGTGTCTTGTTCCTCCTCTCAGCAACACCATTTTGGTGAAGAGTTCTAGGAGCACTATATTGTGTGGCAATCCCTTTTGAGTTACAGAATGAGTCAAGAACTTGATTCTTAAACTCAGTCCCTTGATCACTTCTAATTATTTTAACCTTGTGATAAATTTGATTTTCTATTTTAAGAATAAAATGTTTTAAAGTTTCAGCAGTTTCATCTTTAGTTCTAAAAAAGAATACCCATGTAAATCTTGTAAAATCATCAACAATCACAAAGCAATATGATTTCCTTCCAATGCTCATTATACTTGTGGAACCAAATAAATCCATGTGCAATAAGTGTAATAGAGTGGTGATAGAGTTAACAACTTTGGATTTATGAGATGCCCTGTGTTGCTTCCCTTTCAGGCATGCAACACAGTTATCTTTGTAGAAAAATTCCTTTTTAGGCAAACCATGTACCAAGTTATTTTTAACCAATTTATTCATTGTTTTAAGATTCACATGACACATTCGTTTATGCGATAGTGTTGGATCTAGAAAGGCTGGTGAAGCCAAAACCAAATCACTTAGACTATTTTGGTACAACTAATAAAGGACTTCCGAAGCTAAGTGTGGAACTTCCAAAGGAAAAAGGAGCTCTTCCGAAGACAAAGTGTAAAACTAACTTCCGAAGGAAAACTCCAACTTCTGAAGACAAAGTATTTACTTTTGAAGATCAAAACTTAAAGTGAAAAATCAGAAGTAAACTTCCGAAGTATGAAAGAAGTCCTCAAGCCTCGGAAGTACAAAAGCCTCTTCCGAAGTATAAGTGGCTTTGGAAGAACTTGTTCTTCCGAAGCCAACTTACCTTCGGAAGACACTACTATTATCCATTGGACATAAGTATGGTCTCCCTGACACTCCGCTGCAGACCTCTGAGATACTGCATGGTGTTTTCTCAAAAGCCATGTAGTTGACCATACTTTATTCCACTGTTTACTTTTATAAGTTAGTACAGTTGCCATCTTTAGTTGGTGACAAAAGGTAAGTCATGGACATGTCCTGACAATCATATCTTAGATAATACTTTATCTAGATACCTTAACTTTAGCATTGTAGTATATGCTTTAGTCTTAGGATTCCAGCTGGTATCAAAGTATATCCGGCTGTAAGATCTAGTGTATATAGTTTTTCATTGTAACTCATGTTCTATGCTTGTAAGAGTCTTGTAAGAGCCTTGAAAATTATTTCTGTGTGTTCTTTGCTACTTATTATATTATTATCAACACTTATAAAAGACTCAACTTCATCTGATTTGAGTGTTATATAAGTGAGTTTGAGAGAAATCCAAGTGTTTAAGTGACAAACCCGATCCTGCCATTGGTATCAGAGCTTTTAAGGCTCTTGATTGTGAGATCTTACCATCCTAATCAACCTGTTTTTCACTTCTCCTTACACCACACTCAAAATGGCCCTCAACAATTCTGAACTAGAGATGGGGACGATGACCAAAGCACCCATCATGTCACACCCCCGCTAAAAGCGAAAATACGGGGATGTAACGAGATCGGGATCGTCATAACACATGGTAAACAATAGAGATGCAATATAATAAATGATGATAAATCGTGTCATGACGACACCCAACACAAAGGAGACTTGTGTCGTGTTTAGTCAATATTCACGACAACATAGCCATAAGCATAAAATTGTTAAATGATTTCACATAATCAAGTAGTAACAATTGTAATGTAAATTCCCACAACCCAGGAACAAGTATAAAAAGAATAATATTGTTTAGTCAGACAACAATATTGTTTCAATATAATTGTTTTCAAATATGTTTAGTCTCAAAAATGCATCCTAGGGTCTCCACTAAGGCAGCACACCTAGATCTTCAGTTAGCGTTGTCACTTGAAAAGATATGCTCAAAATGGTCAACAAAATTGTTGGTGAGCTCGCATATTTAAATAATAAATAAGTAATTGATGTTGTATAGTAAATGTTGTGGAATACCGTGAATACAGTTATAAGTAAGATAATCACATGACAATGAGCTTTGCAACCAAACCTAATGACGTACACACAGATCTTGTCGCAATATATTCACCCAAGGGCCCGTTCCTGGCCACTGCTGGTACTAACTAGTATACCAGCAAACAAGGATGGGGGTGTCAACCCAGTAGTACTACCAATACCTATCCGTCGGTTCCCACACTGGAAATAAATAGTTGCAAAGAAAGTACCACACAGCGAACTCAAGCATGTATCAGATAAGTACTCACAAAACAATAACACGTTGATTCCAAGTATGTAAATTGTATGTAGATTGTACAACATTGAAAATGGATGAACATACTTTTCCCCCATGTTTGTAAATGATTGAAATATTGTATAAGCATAAAAAGGGGCCACAAAACTCACTTGTTAGGTGGTAAGTATGAATGATCAAGTTTCCAAATGTTGTATGAAATGCACGGTCAAACACCTATTTACAGTTATTGTTAAGCATTAATGATAGGTATAAAGTAAATAGTAACATTTGGTCGGTTCGGGTTGTATCGGTTGGGTCGCGTGTAACACACACAAACAGACACACGTATTAGATCTTATGTAGATCCAAGTACTAGATATCGTCGCCATTGCTGATGGTATTTGTGTAAATGTTTCATTATTATTAAAGGAGTATTTGGTAAATATTAATAGTTACAAATCGGTTATTGATACTTGTAAAATGTTAAGTTGATTTGATTTGGAATAACATTAGTAAGTTTGATTGCGTTGACTTTAACATTGTCATTAGCAACAGCAACCATGTCGATGTCACCTTAACATCACACGACATACACACACCACACAGAAGAAGGAATTTACACACAACAACTTCAGTCTCACGACAGGACTAGACGCACAACTCAACACTCCATTCGCACGAATCAACCCTCATTCGTACGAATTAGATTCATTTGTACGATTGAACCTTCATTCGTAAGACTGGCATTCAGTCGTACCACACAGCACTCAATCACACGACTCAACCTCCATATGCACGAATCAACCTTCATTCGTATGAATCAGCTTCATTACTACGATTGAACTTCATTCGTACGATTGGCCTTCAGTCGTGCGATACACGCACAATCGCACACATCCATTCGTTCGTATGACTCAATCGCACACATTCATTCGCTCGCATGACTCAATTGCACACATTCACCCAGTCGCACGACACACTTAGTCGCACAACTCAGTCGCACGATTGACTAAGACGCATGGCTCAGTCGTACGACTCACCCAGTCGCACGGCTCAGTCGCATGGTCGACCCAGTCGCCTGAATAGTAGGTTCGCGACTGCTGAAGTGCAGAGCAGCCTCTGGCTATTCCGTGCATGGGATTCACACAACAAGGACTTCCAGAAACACACTACAAATATACACAAACAAGAAGAACAAGCAGAAAGACATCACACGCACCCACACGACCTCATGTGTTCGGGTTGGACCCGAACACCCGAAACCCTAAGTGGACAGCAGTGAACTAGCAAGAAAAGGGACAACCAAGGTCGTCTACCTGCAAGAATAGAGTAGACTCGGTTGTAGTCGAAGTCTAGACGATGAAAACGTGACCAAACGGGGCGGTTTTGGTGCAAGAAAGAAGATGAAAGTGAGGAAGAGAATGATGAAGACGAAGATGAAGTAAATGAGGGCTATGGCTGGGAAAATGGGGTTTATATACCCAGCCCAAGTTTGAAAAATGGCACATATAGTCCCTGCACTTAAATCCCCGAATTTCCCAAATTTGTTTCGGTTGAAAGCGACTTTAATAGATTTGTTATATTAATGATAAAAATATATTTCATGATATTTGCAACTTAAAAATGGTTTTATTAGTGACAATAATTTTATATAAAAATGGTATATTTGGCGGTAACGATGATAAAAGTTGTAAAAGTTTTTAAGGATAGCATACGTTAATGATAAGAACACAAGCATAAAGATGATAAAGCAAGTATAATATCCACACGAATAGTTTATAAAGATGAGGAATGAACGAGCGAAGAAAAGTTAACGAAGTCCACGTTAATTGACGGACCTTTAGGTGACGGATGTCACAGTATCCCCCAGTTGAGAAAATTTCGTCCCGAAATTCAGCTGGAGTTAGGTCCAAGAGTGTTATCCTCCAATAGATGTGGATATTTAAGTTTCATCTGATCTTCCCGTTCCCATGTAAACTCTGGCCTCATTTTGAATTCCATCTCACACGGACAATTGGTATTCTATTGCGCTTCAATTGCTTGACCTTTCGATCCATGATCTCAATGGGTTCCTCAACAAAATGAAGCTTTTCGTCAATCTTGATTTCCTCAATTGGTACGTGAAGAGATTCGTCAGCCAAACACTTCTTGAGGTTCGAAACGTGGAAAGTATCATGTACGCCGCTGAGTTCTTGTAGCAACCTTAATCGGTAAGCCACTGGACTGATTCTTTCTGTAATCTCGAATGGTCCTACGTATCTTGGGGCTAACTTCCATTTCTTTCCAAATCGAACGATTCCTTTTCAAGGAGAGACTTTAAGTAAAACTCGATCCCCAATGTAGAATTCTAGAGGCCTTCGACGGTTGTCGGCATAACTCTTTTAGCGATCTCTGGCAGCTTTTAGTCGGTCTTTGATTTGAAAGATCTTGTCGGTTGTTTCTTGAATGATCTCTGGGCCTGTTAACTGACTTTCACCAATCTCGGCCCAACAAACGGGAGATCTGCATTTCCTTCCATATAACGCTTCGAACGGAGCACATCCAATGCTTGTATGGTAGCTGTTGTTGTAAGAGAACTCGATCAGTGGTAGATGAGCGTCCCAACTACCACCAAAGTCGATTACACACGCACTCAGCATGTCTTCTAGCATTTGTATAGTTCGTTCACTTTGGCCGCTTGTCTAAGGGTGATAGGCGGTACTCATATCTAATAGAGTGCCCATCGCTTTCTGTAGTGTCTGCCAAAATTGTGAAGTAAATTGGCTGTCACGGTCGGATATAATCAACACCGGCACTCCGTGTCTTGTCACGACCTCTTTTATGTACAATCTCCCCAACTTATCCATTTTGTAGTCTTCTCGGAACGGCAAGAAATGAGCTGACTTCGTCATCCGATCCACTACGACCCATATCGAGTCATGCCCGTTGCTTGTTCTAGGGAGTTTGGTAATAAAATCCATAGCTATATTCTCCCATTTCCACTCGGGAATCTCAGGTTGCTGTAATAATCCCGATGGTTTCTGGTGTTCAGCTTTAACTTTCGAGCATGTGAAGCAATCTGCTGACGTCACAGAGCAATGTCTTTTCTTCATCCTGGCCACCAGTACAGATCTTTGAGACCGTGGTACATCTTATCTGCACCAGGATGAATAGAATATCGCGTCTTGTGTGCTTCATCCATGACCAAGGTACGTACACCTCCCCATCTAGGTACCCATATACGATCCATGAAGTACTGTATACCATCATCCTTGCAACACATTTGTTTATCCAACCCTCGGAATTTTTCTCCCGCAAGGTTTTCTTCTTTCCATGCCTCACATTGTGCAATTTGGATCTGGGCTTTCAAATTCGTTTGAATAGTTAATCCCAACGCTCGATCACGTAGTGGTTTCACGCGTTCTTTGCGGCTTAAAGCATCAGCCACCACGTTAGCTTTCCCCGGATGATACCGGATCTCGCAATCGTAGTCACTAAGAAGCTCTACCCAACTTCATTGACGCATATTAAGTTCCTTCCGATCCAGGATATATTGGAGGCTATTATGATCTGTGTAGATGATGCATTTGGTTCCATACAGGTAATGCCTACATATCTTGAGTGCAAATACTACAGCGCCCAACTCAAGATCATGAGTTGTATAGTTCTTTTCGTGCACCTTAATTTGTCGCGAAGCGTAAGCAATCACCATATCCTTCTGCATTAGTACACATCCCAATCCTTGATGTGAAGCATCACAGTATACCATAAAATCATCAGTTCCGTCTAGGAGGGACAATATCGGTGCGTTGCACAACTTCTCTTCAACATTTGGAACGCTTGTTCTTGTGCATGTCCCCAATCAAACTTCTTGTCTTTCTGAGTTAGCAGTGTTAACGGTTGCAGGATCTTTGAAAAATTCCCGATGAAGCGACGATAGTAACCGGCCAATCCTAAGAATTGTCGTATCTCTGAAGGTGTCTGGGGAGCATCCCACTTCTTCACCGCTTCGATCTTGCCGGGATCTACATGAATCCCATCCTCGTTGACCACATGACCCAAAAACTTCACTTCTCGCAACCAAAATTCACACTTTGAGAACTTAGCAAAAAGTTTCTCTTCCCATAACAGTTCCAGTATTGCCCCAAGATGTTCTTCGTGATCCTCTTTCGATCGGGAGTAGATGAGTATATCGTCTATGAATACGATCACGAACTTATCCAAGTAAGGTTTGCACACCCGATTCATTAGGTCCATAAACACAGCTGGTGCGTTAGTCAACCCAAACGGCATGACCAAGAACTCATAGTGCCCATAACGAGTTCTAAACGCTGTTTTCGGTATGTCCTCCTCGAAAACCCTTAGTTGATGATATCCAGAACAAAGGTCGATCTTTGAGAAATATGAAGCTCCTTGCGGCTGATCAAACAGATCGTCGATCCTGGGGAGAGGATATCGATTCTTCACGGTTAACTTGTTCAACTCACGATAATCGATACACATGCGGAACGACCAATCCTTCTTCTTGACAAATAATACCGGTGCTCCCCACGGTGAATGACTCGGCCGAATAAAACCCTTCTCCAGTAGTTCCTGTAACTGACTAGATAACTCTTGCACTTCAGATGGCGCTAACCGATATGGCGTCTTTGCTACCGGTGTAGCTCCAGGAACCAACTCTATACGGAATTCCACCTGTCGTGGAGGAGGCAAACCAGATAAGTCATTAAGAAATACATTTGGGTAGTCCCGTACCACTAGAATATCTACTAATTTCCTCTCCTCTTCCTTCTTTTCCACCACATGAGCCAGAAAAGCGAAGCACTGCTTTCGTAAACTTCGGCGTGCTTTCATGCAGGAGATAAGCTTTAAGTTTCTTCTCGGTCGTTCTCCTTGAATCCTGAGTAGCTCCCCGTTTGGCATGGGTATTCGTACTACTTTGTCCCGATAGATAATCTCAGCTCGGTGTTCGACAACCAATCCATTCCCACGATCACGTCGAAACTTCCTAACTCAAAGGGTATCAAGTCTATATTGAAGGCATAGCCCTCTAATATTATCGAGCACTTTCTAATAATCGCATCGGCCTGAACAACCCTATCTTTCGCCATTTCTACAGAGTAGCTAGTTTCTAGCCTACTAGGACTCAAATCAAGCAATTGCACAAACTCAGAAGATATAAAGCTATTGTCTGCTCCAGTATCAAATAATATAGATGCGAAGTGATGATTGAGTAAGTGCGTACCCGTGACAACATTCGGGTCCTGACGAGCATCGTTGGCTCCAATGACAAATGCACGTCCCCGAGCTGTGTTTCCTTGATTTGCCGGGCCTTGATTTCCAGCTATGGCCATCACCTGCTGTTGGTTGTTCCCTTGTTGACCCGGCGCCCGATTCAGTCTGGGGCACATGTTTCTGTAGTGATCAGGCCCTCCACACTCATAACAGACCCTGGCATTCCCGGCGGGCTTAACCGCGTTGACCGGTGCCACCAGATTTGACGCTATTCTGCAGTCTCTCGCTAGATGCCCCGGACGTTTACAGTTCACGCACACCCGGCACGGCATTCCTGGGGGATGATGATAGTTGCACCTGTCATATTTGGGGTGCGGCCCGACATACTCTCTTTTGCCCTGCGTCACGGCCACAAAATTTCTGGTCGTCTTGGCCCTCTTGTCAAATCTCCCGGCGCTCGACCGGCTCGTTTCTTCAACATCTTTCCTTTTCTCTGCTCCTCTACCCAAAACCCCTGTTCTCACCATCTCGTCAGTTAGAGCGCCAGCCTTTAGAATTGCACTCTGAATCGTAGGAGGAGCAGCTGCTGTTACCATCGCTCGGATTTGAGGCGCAAGTCCCCAAATATACCTCTCGATCCTCTTGGATTCCGGAGTCACCAGATGTTGAACCAATCTTGCCAACTCATGAAAACGGTCACTGTAAGCTGTGTGCCCGGCCCCCACCATAGCATGATTCCAGAATTCATGCTCCAATTTCTACATCTCGTTGAGGGGGCAGTACTCCTCTGTGATCAATGCCTTGAATTCATCCCATGACATCTGCATCGCTGACTCTCTTCCCCTAGCCTGAACCTGAGGGTTCCACCAAGTTAACTTCTTGCCCTGTAATGAACACGTGGCATACTTGATTCTCTGGCTATCGAGGCACTCACTGATGTCAATCACTGCCTCCATTATCTCAAGCCACCTGGTCAGGGCTATCGCTCCACCTTTCCCATCAAATTCTTTCGGTTTGCAGGCCACAAACTCCTTGTAGGAACATCCCCTTCTAGTATTGACAACCCCAGTTTCATTATCGGTTGTTCCACCATTCCCGGTCTCCTGATTGCTTTCGTTCCCAGTCGGGTTCCCATTACCTACTTCAGTTTCAATCCCATTTTGTCTTCTTTCTCCACCATCCTCATTATCATTACCTCCATCCCCATGGGGGTAGTGTTGCTGAAGTGCATCGCTCACTTGGGCCACAATAGTCGGAATCAGTGCGGCCAGATGTTGAGAGATCAAGGCTGCCATATCAGAGTCTTCTGTTCCCTGATTGTTACTGGCAGGGCCATCACTTGTTCTTGGTGCTCTACCTCTGCGCCTCTGCCCCTCGGGGCTTCACTTCCGCCACTGTTGCTGCGGTAACTCTTCGAGGCGGCATTTTCTAATCATAAAATAGTAAACACATAAGCTTTAACCATTTCAAATTATATTGTCCACATCGTTCATCAAAGTCCAGCATTCCAAGTTAATATCACACTTATTGTCACCGCACATCACATGCAAGTCGTGTAGTTCTCACACCATGAATTGGTAATGTTCTAACAATAGTCCATCATAACAGTTGTAAATCCATGTATATAATCACGTTTAGTCTAGCGAAGGTTGTCTATCTCTTCCTCTTTCGAGGTTTCAGACATGACCTCCTCAGGGTCAATTCTCAATGTCCGAGGTCAAGCGCAATAGCATGATCTGTGAAGATCTCTTCGGGTTTAATACCCGGATTTGATAAACCAACTCGGCGCGCAAAGGGAACGGAAGATCCAATAGAAGCATCCAATAAGGAGTGAGCACAAGGGCTCTCTCACAGGGTGAAAAGATCACAAAACAGATAGATAAACGAACAAGTAAAGAGGAACACATACATGAGATATAAAATGCACACAGATCCTAGCATGCAAATCTACATGAAGGTTCCTAGGTTATAGTCTAGGTCAAGCGTATTACCTAATTCTCTATAACGAGATCGGGATCGTCATAACACATGGTAAGCAATATAGATGCAATATAATAAATGATGATAAAGCGTGTCATGACGACACCCGACACAAAGGAGACTTGTGTCGTGTTTAGTCAATATTCACGACAACATAGCCATAAGCATAAACTTGTTAAATGATTTCACATAATCAAGTAGTAACAATTGTAATATAAATTCCCACAACCCGGGAACAAGTATCAAAAGAATAATATTGTTTAATCAGACTACAACATTGTTTCAAAATAATTGTTTGTCAAATATGTTTAGTCTCAAAAATGCATCCTACGGTCTTCACTAAGGCAGCACACCTAGATCTTTAGTTAGCGTTGTCACCTGAAAAGATATGCTCAAAATGGTCAACAAAATTGTTGGTGAGCTCGTAGGTTTAAATAGTAAATAAGTAATTGATGTTGTATAGTAAATGTTGTGAAATACCTTGAATACAGTTATAAATAAGTATAATCACATGATAATGAGCTTTGCAACCAAACCTAATGACATACACACAGATCTTGTCGGAATATATTCACCCAAGGGCCCGTTCCTGGCCACTTCTGGTACTAACTAGTATACCAACAAACAAGGATGGGGGTGTCAACCCAGTAGTACTACCAATACCTATCCGTCGGTTCCCACACTGGAATTAAATAGTTGCAAAGAAAGTACCACACAACGAACTCAAGCATGTATCAGATAAGTACTCACAAAACAGTAACACGTTGATTCCAAATATGTAAATTGTATGTAAATTGTACAGCATTGAAAATGGGTGAGCATACTTTTCCCCCATGTTTGTAAATGATTGAAATGTTTTATAAGCATAAAAAGGGGCTACGAAACTCACTTGTTAGGTGGTAAGTATGAATGATCAAGATTCCAAATGTTGTATGAAATGCACGGTCAAACACCTATTGACAGTTATTGTTAATAATTAATGATAGGTATAAAGTAAATAGTAACATTCGGTCGGTTCGGGTTGTATCGGTTGGGTCGCGTGTAACACACACAAATAGACACACGTATTAGATCTTATGTAGATCCAAGTACTAGATATTGTCTCCATTGCTGATGGTATTTGTGTAAAAGTTTCATTGTTATTAAAGGAGTATTTGGTAAATATTAATAGGTACAAATTGGTTATTGATACTTGTAAAATGTTAAGTTGATTTGATTTGGAATAACATTAGTAAGTTTGAAAGCGTTGACTTTAACATTGTCATTAGCAACGGCAACCGTGTCGATGTCACCTTAACATCACACGACATACACACACCACACACAAGAAGGAATTTACACACAACAACTTCAGTCTCACAACAGGACCAGACGCACAACACAACACTCCATTCGCACGAATCAACCCTCATTCGTACGAATCAGCTTCATTCGTACGATTGAACCTTCATTCGTGCGACTGGCATTCAGTCGTACCACACAGCACTCAATCACACGACTCAACCTCCATACGCACGAATCAACCTTCATTCGTACGAATCAGCTTCATTCCCACGATTGAACCTTCATTCGTACGATTGGCCTTCAGTCGTGCGATAGACGCACAATCGCACACATCCATTCGTTCGTATGACTCAATCGCACACATTCATTCGCTCGCATGACTCAATCGCACACACTCACCTAGTCGCACGACTCAGTCGCACGACACACCCAGTCGCACAACTCAGTCGCACGATTGACTCAAACGCATGGCTCAGTCGTACGACTCACCCAGTCGCACGGCTTAGTCGCATGGTCGACCCAGTCGCCTGAACAGTAGGTTCGCGACTGCTGAAGTGCAGAGAAGCCTCCGGCTGTTCCGTGCACGGGATTCATACAACAAGGACTTCCAGAAACACACTACAAACATACACAAACAAGAAGAACACGCTGAAAGACATCACACGCACCCACACGACCTCATGTGTTCGGGTTGGAGCCGAACACCCGAAACCCTAAGTGGACAGCAGTGAACTAGCAAGAAAAGGGACAACCAAGGTCGTCTACCTGCAAGAATGGAGTAGACTCGGTTGTAGTCGAAGTCTAGACGATTAAAACGTGACCAAACAGGGCGGTTTTGGTGCAAGGAAGAAGATGAAAGTGAAGAAGAGAATGATGAAGAAGAAGATGAAGTAAATGAGGGCTAGGGCTGGGAAAATGGGGTTTATATACCCAGCCCAAGTTTAGAAAATGGCACATATAGTCCCTTCACTTAAATCCCCAAATTTGCCAAATTTGTTTCGGTTGAAAACGACTTTAATAGATTTGTTATATTAATGATAAAAATATATTTAATGATATTTGCAACTTAAAAATACTTTTATTAGTGACAATAATTTTATATTAAAATGGTATATTTTGCGGTAACGATGATGAAAGTTGCAAAAGTTTTTAAGGATAGCATACGTTAATGATAAGAACACAAGCATAAAGATGATAAAGCAAGTATAATATCCACACGAATAGTTTATAAAGATGAGGAATGAACGAGCGAAGAAAAGTTAACGAAGTCCACGTTAATTGACGGACCTTTAGGTGACGGATATCACACATCACCACCCCTGAAAACTTCAGGTCATAGAGCAGATGAATGGAAGGCTTCATCAGGTATCAAGACAGCAAGATGTGGTAATCTATTGTCAATGGCCCGTATAAGCCAAAGGTAGCTGGTGGAAATGGTGCCATGATTGAGAAAGTTGTTGAAGATTATTCTGATGAGGACCGAAAGAAGCTGGACATTGATAGCAATGCTATGACTATTCTCATGACTGCAATTCCCAACTCCATCATGGTGGGGTTTGAACATTGCAAGTCAGCCAAAGAACTGTTCGATGCGCTAGCTCAAATGTATTCTAACTCAAATGACTCCAAGAAGGACTCACTGAAGCAGCAGTTCGAGAACTTCACCTACGTTGCTGGAGAAACACTCAGCCAGCAATACTTCAGGTACATGGATCTCATTTCTTCCCTTCAGTCTGTGGGAATTGCTCATGAATTTAGAGATCTTACAAGAAAGTTCATGAGTGCATTACCCAATGAGTGGACATTCTACTGTGTCTCTATCAAGAGAACAAAGAACCAGAATACACTCACCATGACCGAACTCTATGGCATCCTTAATGGATACTGTTTGGAAATGGAGAATAAGAGAGGTCATCAGACAAGCAGATCCTTGAGTCTTCCTGCTAGCAACGCTTTAATGGTTGTTGAAGGCTTAGGAACCTCCCAGCCTCAACAATACCTGACTTACACCCAGCAGCCATCTTGTTCTTCTAGGCCATACATCACATTTCCTGAGACTCCAATCTCTCAACAAGCTCAGCAAAGTTCCTTTCAGGGCAGCTGTGCTTTTGTCTCAGGAAGTGTACACTCAAATGATTATCAATATTGCTTTGATGATCTAGAGTGCTTCAGCCCAGATGACATGGAATACGTAAACATAGTCCAACAAATGGCTCTATTAACCTACAGAGCAAAGAAGTTCTTCAAGAGAACTGGAAGGCAATTTCCCCAGAACCCAATCAACAACAAATTTGGGTTTGACAAAACCAAGGACAAATGTTACAACTGTAACCAACTTGATCATTTTGAAAGGGAATGCAAGGCTCCGAAGTCTAATCCGGGAACCCCACAGGCCTCCACACATCCATCTACACCAAAGCCCACTGGAAAGTCAACAGAAACAGCTACGATGGCTCAAGAAGTTGACTAGAGCTTTATGGTACAGAATGTGACTCCTGCTCAAGCACTCATGGCCAGAACAAATGAAAATAAGGTATATGAACATCTCTGTACCCCTGCCTGTATTGCTAAGGTTAAATTGTATCAGGACTACAATATGGAGATTAAATCTGACATTGAGTCTTTAAATGTTTTAAAATATGATTTTAAAAGGGCTGAATCTGACTATCAAAGAAAAATTAAGGAGTTAGAGAAAACTGTGTGTCACACCCCAACCTTGACGGCGGAAACGTCGAGGAGTGAGAGTTAAGATCGTTCACAGCCACATAACGCTATTAATAATCCAAATATAATTTAAACATAAGTTTCAATTGTAACATTACAAGCATAAGTCTCAAAGAAATTAAAAGCATAACATAGAATGTAACAAATCATTCTTGTTTCATTTATTTATCTAGGTCCATTCCTAGATGTGCAAGCTTCAAAGAGTAGATATCAAATTTGGGCGTTTCCTGAAACATGTTAAAAAATAAAAGGTCAACAATAATGTTGGTAAGCATTCCATAGTTTTTAATACATAGATTATATAAAAGATGGCAATTCAAGTCATAAGTTAGTGAATAAAGTGATTAGGGATGTTATGAACAATGCAACAATCAAACCTCGACAAAGTTTTACAAGTCTCAAACGTTTACAAGATTATACGATCAGCTAAGTGTACTTGGATCAACCAAAGCAGGCTTGTCTGGCCCATAGATCTATGACTTCGCTGGGTTAGCAATAGTTAATGATTGTACATATTACGCCATAACATGGTAACCACAAAAGTTCAACTAACCACAACTTTGCATGATGAATTGCCATAAAGATTACAAGTCTCAAATAAGTTTACAAGTGCAATGATAATAAGTTAACATGTTTCACCCCAAAGTATGAAAATAAGCAAAAAGGGGTATGGAAATACTCACTTGGTCAATAAGTATTTATTGGATGATTAATAAGAAATAATAATAATAAGCGTCGATTCAACGTAGCCCTTCACAATGTACCTAAAATATATATATTTATAAGATTTTTAAGTTTATTTATATTAAGTTTAATGGATTAACGGGGACTAGGGTTCTAAATGGAATTTAGGGATTGTCAAATAACTATGTTTGACAAAATGGAAACAATTTTAGTTATTAATATTAAAAAAATTATTATATTTTATATAAAGTTTTATATAAAAATATAACTCCTATAATAATTTTGTATATATATGTATAGGTTAAATAAAGTCTAATAACACATTTTAAACGATAATTTAAAAGCAACGTTCGGAATAATCATATTTGTGGAACAAGGTATTAGTTAAAGTATAGTTTTTATAAAACAACTTATTATTATTATTATTCTTTTTTTTAAAAATATATGACAAAGGTATAAAAGTATTTCTTTTAAGGAAATAAATTTCCAGAAAATATTTGGAAACATTTTAAAATTATCAGCTTTTATAAAATGTCTTTTTATAATTTTTAAAAATATTTAAAATTATTGTTGAAGGCTAAAAGCCTCAAAAAAGAAAATGTGGGGTGGCCCGGGGTCGAACCCGGGACCTCCCGAATCACATGGGAGCATATTACCATTAGGCGAGGTCGCCTAAGCCTGAAAAAAGGTGGGTTTTAATTTTTAAAAAGACAATCACAATGAATCCCCAAAATCATATGAACCCTAAGTTGATTCGAACCAAAATTGAAGCTCAAATCAGTAATGATAATGATCCGAATCATGGGGCTTTTGTTTCCCTCATGATTTCGAGTATGTAACACCATCTAATTACCTAGATTGGGAACGAATCGATGATGAACACTAGATGAACAGACCGCGACCTCGACAGAATCCAACAGGTATGAAAACGATGATGGCAATCAAATTAAACTCATGGGTAGCTTCGTACAGTGATAAGGATTAAAAGCCTTCTAACAATTTCACGTTTTGAAGTCCCGAAAGTGGTGTTCGAGTGAGTAGCATATCGTGATGGAAAGAGTGTTCGAAAGAGGTGTTTGTGTGGGTTTCAGGTGAAATTGAGAGTGTAGGTAGATCAAGGATTGGTAAACGGTTCACTAGGAATGATTAATCGAGTTATTATTGATTCTTTATGGCTCAACGGTTCGAGATTTAAAAGCTTTCGGTTATTCTATGATGTGAGTAGTAACCGACGACTTAAACGCAATTAATCTATGAATTGAAGTTCGAATCATGTAGATGAAACGATTGGAGTTGGTTTTTGGGTTAAAACCGTCGATTTTTGAAGTTTAAAGGCGGCCGGAGCCGCGGCCAGATGATGGCCGGACATCGCCGGAAAAACGAGGGGGAAAAAGGGGAGGGGGTTTGGCTTTTGTAAATTTACATAAATGGTCCCTACGGTTTTAGAAGTTATTATTTAGGCTTAGAACTCACTTTTAAGGTTTCTAAATTAACACAACTAACCCCTAAACTTAACCCTTTTCAAAGATTAGTAATTTTTATAAATTAAAATTATTATTAATATTATTACTATTACTTTTATTATTACTTCTATTGTTATTATTATTATTATTATTATTATTATTATTATTATTATTATTATTATTATTATTATTATTATTATTATTATTATTATTATTATTATTATTAATTTTGTTCATATTGTTATTGTTATTATTATTATTATTATTATTATTATTATTATAATTATTATTATTATTATTATTATTATTAATTTTGTTCATATTGTTATTATTATTATTATTATCACTATTATTATACAATTTATTATTATTAAGCATAAATAACCCACAAGTTTCATAAAAAGCATAAATAGTCCTTACAAGAATAAACGACGTTAACTTTTAATTAACCAAAATTACAAGATGTCACAGTCTCCCCAACTTAAAAGAATTTCGTCCCGAAATTAAGAATAAAGCTAAGAGAACAAATGCGGGTATCTCTCCTTCATATGATCCTCACGCTCCCAAGTGAACTCAGCTCCACGTTTGTTTTCCCAACGGACTTTGACGATAGGTGTGGTAGTTGTTCGGGTCTTCTTCAGGGTTCGATCCATAATCTCAACAGGCTTCTCAACGAAATGCAATGACTCATCAATTTGAATTTCCTCTAGTGGAACATGCAAATTTTCATCAGCTAAGCACTTCCTCAAGTTCGAGACATAGAAGACAGGATTAACTCCGCTAAGTTCAGAAGGTAGCTCCAGTTTGTAAGCCACTTTCCCAATTCTTTTCAGAATCTTGAAGGGTCCTATAAAACGTGGGGCTAACTTACCCTTCTTCCCAAAACGTACAATACCCTTCCATGGAGAGACCTTAAGAAGAACCATATCGTCGACTTGAAACTCCAACGGTTTGCGTCTTTTATCGGCATAACTCTTTTGGAGACTTCTAGCCACCTCAAGGTTATTTCGAATCTTGGAAACTTTGTCAGTCGTTTCTTGAATAAGTTCCGGACCAGTGATAAGATTTTCCCCAATGTCAGTCCAACAGATTGGAGAACGACATTTCCGACCATACAAAGCCTCGAATGGTGCCATCTTGATACTTGAGTGATAACTATTGTTATACGAAAAGTCCGCGAGCGGTAAATGCGTATCCCAATCACCACCAAAATCAAGGACGCAAAGACGTAGCAGATCCTCGAGGGTTTGGATTGTTCGTTCGGTTCGACCATTGGTTTGAGGATGGTAAGCCGTACTTAAACCCAATTGAGTACCCAAGAGTTCTTGCATCGAAGACCAAAAGTGCGAAGTGAAACGAGCATCTCGATCGGAAATAATGTGCAATGGCACGCGATGACGACTCACAATTTCGTCAACATAGATTCGAGCCAACCTTGAAACCTTGTACGTATCTCGTATGGGTATGAAATGTGCTGTCTTGGTCAAACGGTCAACAATGACCCATATGCTATCATGACCACGATGTACGAGGTAACTTGGTTATGAAATCCATGGATATATGTTCCCATTTCCACATAGGGATTTTAGGTTGCTTAAGTAAACCACTTGATCGTTGATGTTCGGCTTTGACCCTTGCACACGTGAGACACTTGGAAACATAAGACGCGATATCTTTCTTCATTCCAGGCCACCAATATTGACCACGCAGGTCCATGTACATCTTATTGGAGCCAGGATGAATGGAATATCGGGTTTGATGAGCTTCGTTCATAATGAAGTGCCGAAGGTTGTCACGATTCGGGATCCAAAGTCGATTCAAGAAGTACCACATGCCATTCTTTGTCTCCAGTTGTGACCGAACGTTAGACATCAAATCTTCATCTTTCCCTTCGTCGGTTAGTGCCGCTTGTTGAGCCTCGCGAATGCATAACTCGAGGTCATTATCGATCCTTTTGTTTTGGAGCATGATAGTAGCCTCGTTGAAATCCACATGAATCTCGGTATCAAATTCTCCTAGTGTATCAAACCATTTCCTTCGATCTCGAATCTGTTGAAGCGAGACAGTCTTATTGTGAACCTTGTGACTTAGCGCGTCGGCTACAACATTCGCCTTTCCAGGATGGTAGCGAATGTCGCAGTCGTAGTCGCTAATTAACTCGATCCATCGTATTTGTCTCATGTTGAGATCCTTTTGGTTAAACACGTGTTGGAGACTCTTATGATCGGTGTAGACTATGCATTGCGTCCCATATAAATAGTGTCGCCAAATCTTCAATGCGAAAACCACAGCTCCAAGTTCGAGATCGTGAGTCGTGTAGTTCACTTCATGTACCTTCAATTGTCTCGACGCGTATGCTATAACTTTGCCTCGTTGCATGAGTACACAACCAAGACCTTGATTGGAAGCATCGCAATACACAGTGAAGTCATCATTTCCATCGGGAAGTGTGAGAATAGGAGCGTTCCACAACTTGCGTTTTAACATCTCGAAAGCCTCTTCTTGCTCGGGTCCCCATTCAAAGAGTCGATTCTTTTGAGTTAGCGCCGTTAATGGTTTAGCAATCTTCGAGAAATTCGCTATGAACCTACGGTAATATCCCGCTAAGCCCAGAAAAGAACGAACCTCGGTTGGGGATGTGGGAACACACCAATTCTTCACGGCTTCAATTTTAGCATGATCAACGTGAATTCCTTGGATTCACCACATGCCCTAAGAATTGAACTTCTTCCAACCAAAATTCACACTTGGAAAACTTAGCGTACAATTGCTCCTTCTTCAAAAGTTCAAGAACATGTTGCATGTGTGTCTCGTGATCGACTTTCGTCTTGGAATAGATAAGAATGTCATCAATGAACACGATTACGAACTTATCCAAATACAGTTTACATACTCGATTCATGAGATCCATGAACACGGTAGGTGCATTGGTCAAGCCAAAAGGCATGACCATGAACTCGTAGTGCCCATATCGAAAACGAAAAGCGGTCTTTGGAATGTCATCATCGTGGACACGTAGTTGATGATACCCAGAACGTAGATCGATCTTTGAGAATTGAGTTGCTCCTTGAAGTTGGTCGAAGAGATCATCGATTCGAGGAAGAGGGTATCGGTTTTTGATAGTAAGCTTGTTGAGTTCCTGGTAGTCGATGCACATACGAAATGAACCATCCTTCTTCTTCACAAACAGTACAGGTGCACCCCACGGCGATGAGCTAGGACGAATGAAACCCTTATCGGTCAACTCTTGCAGTTGACTAGCTAGTTCTTGCATTTCAGACGGTGCTAGACGATAAGGTGATTTAGCCACAGGGTTTGCGCCAGAGATTAAGTCAATCTTCAACTCAACTTCTTGCACGGGAGGTAACCCTTTAAGATCATCGGGAAAAACCTCGGGAAAGTCTCGCACAACAGGAATGTCTTTCAACTCCTTACCCTTGGCCTTCGTATTGACTACATATGCCATAAAAGCCATGTAGTTTTTATTTAAGCACTTGCGGGCCTTGATGCAAGACATGAGTTTGAGTCTTTGGGATGATTTCTCCCCAAAAACCTTCAAAGTATCACCAGTCGGTAAAGGAATTCGGATACACTTCTCGAAGCATAGAATTTCCGCACGATGCTTGGCTAACCAATCCACAATGATAACATCAAAGCTTCCCAATTGCATAGGAATAAGGTCGACGAAAAACTCGTGTTCGTTAAGGCTTAAGGTGCAGTCACGTATTACGACGTCCACGACAATAGATTTTCCATCGGCGACTTCGACCGTGAAAGATCTTTCTAGGTTGACTCGCGGTTTAGAAAGTAAAGGCTCGAATTCCAGGGACACGAAACTCCTATCGGCACCCGAATCAAACAATAAAGATGCATAACGATTATTTACAAGATACATACCTGTTTGGTAACAACCTATTATTGGTATGATGAACATAGATAGGAATTTATACAAGACAAGAAAGGACTAAAAGAAATTCAACGATGTACCATTCACCACGTCGTTGTTGGCTTGTGCTTGGTTGGCGTTGATGTTGAAAGCCCTTCCACGAGCCGGTGGCACAGTTCCCGCATTGCGAGGACATTGCGGACGAATATGGCCAGGCTCGCCACAGTTATAGCAGGTTCGGTTGGTAAGCATGGCAGTTTTGTTTGGCGCACGAAGACAAGTAGCCACCAAATGACCATACTTTCCACACAGCGAGCAGACTCGGCATGGAATGTTGCTTGAATGATGGTACTTTCACGTGTTACACATAGGATGTGGACCAGCATAAACTTTAGCCATGGGAGCTTGATTCGCAACCACCATTTGTTTTTGAGGAGGATTTGGGGCGGTCACAGCGTAGTTCCGTGTCGGGATGAACTTACGCTTTTTGTTTTGAGAAGATGACTCGGCCCTTACCTCCTTTGTTGCCTCGGGTATCACCTTCGCAGTAGACTTGGAACCCTTTGCCGACATAGTGCCAGATCTTATATGATTCTCGGTGAGCTGTGTAGTGATGGTAATTGCTTCCTCCAAAGTTGTGGGCCTACTACCCACCACGACATCTTGAATTTGAGGTGGCACCCCCTTGATAAATTTCTCAATGTTACGGGGCACGGTGTCCACCATGTGTGGTAGGAGCATACTCAACTCATGATGCTGAGTGGAATAAGCAAGTGATTCCCACCATCTTGTTTGAGGTTCCAGAACTCCTCCTCTAGCTTTTGCAACTCGCTCCTCGGATAAAACTTTTGAATCATGATCTCCTTGAATTCCTCCTAGGGCAATGCCAAAGCAATCTCATTTCCACGGTTTCTCTTTTCACTATTCCACCATGTGAGTGCCCGTTGTTGAAGAAAACTTGTGGCATAGCGAACCTTGAACTCGTTGGGGCACTCACTAACAATGAACGTATTCTCCATACTTTCAAACCACTCGAGAAGTCCAGTGGCTCCTTCTTTTCCACTAAAACTAGTGGGTTTGCACGAGTTGAAGTGTTTGAAAGTGCAAGTACGGTTGTTCCCTTGTTGATTGTTCCCGTTTTGATTGTTGCTATTGTCTCCATTAGCACCACTACTGTTCCCATTGGTGTTGTTGTTGCTATTTGCCATTAGTGTGCTATTAAGTTCAGCAACCATAGTCGGGAGAACGGCAGCCATTTGTCGGGCAATCATGGCAGCTAGCTTACGGTCGGAACTTCCACGCTTTCCATGGTGACGAGACATGCTGGATATACAAAAATGAGTTAGTTACAGGAGCGAGTATAACAAGGTTATTAGTTTAAACAAGGGTAAGCTAAGGGTTATAAGATACACGGGATGATTCCATTTGGTAACGCATTACCATTTGGAAACGTTGACACGTCAAGGTGAATTGACCCACTTACCTTAGAAACTTGTGTATATTGACCATAGTTTATCACTCATCCCAGAAATCCCCAGGTAAGCATAACTACTCCCGTAGGATTTATGCGATATGCTTGCCTTAGCCCGAGGGCCTTTTGCCAGGAAAACCAGGATACAGGTGTCTATGTGTCACACAATATTTCTTAGGTTCATAGAATCAAAACCTTGATGAGATTTATATAGATTAGACATAACGTCTAAAGATCCAAGTCATAACATAAGCATAAGATTCCACGTGTCGACGAGAATAAGGTTAAGAGAGTTCATGCTCGGGGAGAGTCAAAGAGTCAAGGTTAAGTTTAGGGAGACAAGTAACAATGTTTAAGCAATCCTATGCTAAGGCATCAACTTGCACATAAAAGGCATAGCATTATGTAGCATGCAAAATATATATGATTTACAAGATAGAATGATAATTCTATAAGGTTCATGCATACTATAGTCTAGGTCACCATTTCTAATAACCTAAATCCCTATAGTTATGGGCTCTGATACCAATCTGTCACACCCCAACCTTGACGGCGGAAACGTCGAGGAGTGAGAGTTAAGATCGTTCACAACCACATAACGCTATTAATAATCCAAATATAATTTAAACATAAGTTTCAATTGTAACATTACAAGCATAAGTCTCAAAGAAATTAAAAGCATAACATAGAATGTAACAAATCATTCTTGTTTCATTTATTTATCTAGGTCCATTCCTAGATGTGCAAGCTTCAAAGAGTAGATATCAAATTTGGGCGTTTCCTGAAACATGTTAAAAAATAAAAGGTCAACAATAATATTGGTGAGCATTCCATAGTTTTTAATACATAGATTATATAAAAGATGGCAATTCAAGTCATAAGTTAGTGAATAAAGTGATTAGGGATGTTATGAACAATGCAACAATCAAACCTCGACAAAGTTTTACAAGTCTCAAACGTTAACAAGCTTATACGATCAGCTAAGTGTACTTGGATCAACCAAAGCAGGCTTGTCTGGCCCATAGATCTATGACTTCGCTGGGTTAGCAATAGTTAATGATTGTACATATTACGCTATAACATGGTAACCACAAAAGTTCAACTAACCACAACTTTGCATGATGAATTGCCATAAAGATTACAAGTCTCAAATAAGTTTACAAGTGCAATGATAATAAGTTAACATGTTTCACCCCAAAGTGTGAAAATAAGCAAAAAGGGGTATGGAAATACTCACTTGCTCAATAAGTATTTATTGGATGATTAATAAGAAATAATAATAATAAGCGTCGATTCAACGTAGCCCTTCACAATGTACCTAAAATATATATATTTATAAGATTTTTAAGTTTATTTATATTAAGTTTAACGGATTAACGGGGACTAGGGTTCTAAATGGAATTTAGGGATTGTCAAATAACTATGTTTGACAAAATGGAAACAATTTTAGTTATTAATATTAAAGAAAATTATTATATTTTATATAAAGTTTTATATAAAAATATAACTCCTATAATAATTTTGTATATATATGTATAGGTTAAATAAAGTCTAATAACACATTTTAAACGATAATTTAAAAGCAACGTTCGGAATAATCATATTTGTGGAACAAGGTATTAGTTAAAGTATAGTTTTTATAAAACAACTTATTATTATTATTCTTTTTTTTTAAATATATGACAAAGGTATAAAAGTATTTCTTTTAAGGAAATAAATTTCCAGAAAATATTTGGAAACATTTTAAAATTATTAACTTTTATAAAATGTCTTTTTATAATTTTTAAAAATATTTAAAATTATTGTTGAAGGCTAAAAGCCTCAAAAAAGAAAATGTGGGGTGGCCCGGGGTCGAACCCGGGACCTCCCGAATCACATGGGAGCATATTACCATTAGGCGAGGTCGCCTAAGCCTGACAAAAGGTGGGTTTTAATTTTTAAAAAGACAATCACAATAAATCCCCAAAATCATATGAACCCTAAGTTGATTCGAACCAAAATTGAAGCTCAAATCAGTAATGATAATGATCCGAATCATGGGGCTTTTGTTTCCTCATGATTTCGAGTATGTAACACCATCTAATTACCTAGATTGGGAACGAATCGATGATGAACACTAGATGAACAGACCACGACCTCGACAGACTACAACAGGTATGAAAACGATGATGGCAATCAAATTAAACTCGTGGGTAGCTTCGTACAGTGATAAGGATTAAAAGCCCTCTAACAATTTCACGTTTTGAAGTCCCGAAAGTGGTGTTCGAGTGAGTAGCAAATCGCGATGGAAAGGGTGTTTGAAGGAGGTGTTTGTGTGGGTTTCAGGTGAAATTGAGAGTGTAGGTAGATCAAGGATTCGTAAATGGTTCACTAGGATTGATTAATCGAGTTATTATTGATTCTTTATGGCTCAACGGTTCGAGATTTAAAAGCTTTCGGTTATTCTATGATGTGAGTAGTAACCGACGACTTAAACGCAATTAATCTATGAAATGAAGTTCGAATCATGTAGATGAAACGATTGGAGTTGGTTTTTGTGTTAAAACCGTCGATTTTTGAAGTTTAAAGGCGGCCGGAGCCGCGGCCGGATGATGGCCGGACGTCGCCGGAAAAACGAGGGGGAAAAAGGGGAGGGGGTTTGGCTTTTGTAAATTTACATAAATGGTCCTTGCGGTTTTAGAAGTTATTATTTTAGGCTTACAACTCACTTTTAAGGTTTCTAAATCAACACAACTAACCCCTAAACTTAACCCTTTTCAAAGATTAGCTATTTTTATAAATTAAAATTATTATTAATATTATTACTATTACTTTTATTATTACTTCTATTGTTATTATTATTATTATTATTATTATTATTATTATTATTATTATTATTATTATTATTATTATTATTATTATTATTGTTGTTGTTGGTCCATGTGATCGATGAACAGTACAATTGATAGGATAATTTGATCAATATCAAATACACAAACCAAATAACAACAATTGAGAAGAGAATATGATGAATCAAGACATAATTGATATTCAAATGAACAAACTCACTCAATAACAATAAGCACAATTGTATTTCAATGAAGTAACTGCTTGGAAATGATAGTTTGCAACAGAATTCCACGATTAGGGTTTTGCAAACTTATCATGCAAAATGAAATGACAATAGTATATATAGCAGTCATAGTTTCGCTGACAGTTTCGCTACCAGCGAAACTGTCATGCCGAAACTATAGTTTCGCCCGGCAGAACACAAGTTCGCCGGGTGAACCAAAACAGCAAACTGTGAGCGAAACTATAGATTCGCTCACAGTTTCGCTGGACTGCCAAAACTGCTAATTACTAACAAAATACAAAATGAAACTAACAAAAGTCCTATTACAATGTAAAGTAAACATCTATACTAAAGTGAGTCCAACCTAACATGATCTTCAATTATTATTATTATTATTATTATTATTATTATTATTATTATTATTGTTATTATTATTATTATTATTATTATTATTATTATTATTATTATTATTATTATTATTATTATTATTAATTTTGTTCATATTATTATTATTATTATTATTATTATTATTATTATTATTATTAATTTTGTTCATATTGTTATTATTATTATTATTATTATAACTATTATTATACAATTTATTATTATTAAGCATAAATAACCCACAAGTTTTATAAAAAGCATAAATAGTCCTTACAAGAATAAACGACGTTAACTTTTAATTAACCAAAATTACAAGATGTCACACTGTGTTCCTATTAAAACACGAACACACAAACTATAAAACTCAAATAAAGGATTTAATATCCAAATTGACTGAGACTCAAGCCTAGCTTGTCACAGCTGAGGCTCAAGCTAGGAAGTATGCTATTTCCGAGCAAAACTTCCAAGCCATTCTTGCATCATCCTCTCACTAAAAACTTTGTTACCAAAACAAAGGTGGGTTGGGAACCAATAAAATTGTTCCACCATACTCTTATGAGTCTATAAGACAACCAAGGTGTGGTACTGAAGAGTAAGAGGTTCCATCTGCTGACCCACCTTCTCATGAGTCAAAGAATGATGCAACCATGGAGACCCTCACAGGGAAGAACCAGGTAATTATACCCTCTCCTACCAATGATGATCAAACCCTGACCACCAAAGCCAGAAGAAGCAGAGCTAAGGCAGCCAGAAAAACTGCCAAGAAAGTGGCTGAGTCTAAGCTGAAGATAGACCCAGAGTAAAAGGGTAGCTGGATTCCAGGTGGTTGGAAACTCTGATTCAGGAAAGGGGTGTAGTACCAGCACTCCTGTCCTACCAAAGGATCAGAAGTTAAAGGGAAAGGTTGCTGATTAAGAGAAAAAGAACAAGAAACAACAATCCTCAAATTCCCAAAAGATTAACATTGCATGCATAATGTGTGGTCTACACAACCACATGGCCAAAGATTGTTACTACAATCCTGCTAGCACACATTATGCAAATAATGTTAAAAAGGAAGGAGTCAAGGAAGGTTTCTCATTTGGACCATATCAAATGGTTCAAGTGATGAAAAAGGGAAAGCTTGTTTCCGAAGCAAGGTTGCTTTCGGAAGAAGGTCCTTCTTCCGAAAGGAAAAAGGCTTCGGAAGCTAAAGCTATCAAGACTCAAAAGAATAAAAGAGTCCCTTTGAGACCATCCAAGAAGAAGACTGCTTTGGAAGAAAAGGTGGTGAAGGCTTCTTCCGAAAAGAAAGAAGTTTCGGAAGAATGCCAAGCTGCAAAAGCTTCAACAAGCTCATCCTCCATGGTCAACCAAGGGATGGAATGGAAGATCAAGGAAGATGATGTAGCCCAAACCTCTTCTTCAAAGACATCCATTGAACCCCCATGCATAAATTTTGGTTCAATTATGTCACTATCATTGGAAGAACCCAAGACCAACAAAGCTTGGGTTTCCAATCAAAACTAATCATCTCATCTTATGTGCAGGGACATCCATATGACAAAATAACAATGTTTGGATTGTGGATAGTGGATGCTCCAGGCACATGACAGGGAACAGATCTCTCCTTCAACAATTTCAACATTATGATGGAGGTCCTGTCCAGTTTGGAGGTGAGGCCGGAGGATATATATCTGGCAGAGGAAGTATATCCAATGGAAAATTAAAGGTTGACAAAGTTAACTTTGTCAAACAGCTTGAATACAACCTGTTAAGTGTTTCTCAATTCGGTGATCAAAAACATCAAATGCTCTTTACAGAACATGAGTGCATAATCCTCAAACCTGGGATGACAATTCCTCAGGAATTGGTGCTTCTTAGATCTCCCAGGAAAGGGGATATGTACAAGTTGGATATGAACAATGCTTCCCCAATGGGAGAAGTATCATGCTTTCTTTCCAAAGCTGATGGTGATGAATCAACACTATGGCATAAACGAATGTGTCATGTAAATTTTAAGACAATGAATAAATTGGCTAAAAATAACTTGGTACATGGTTTGCCTAAAAAGGAATTTTTCTGAAAGATAATTGTGTTGCATGCCTAAAAGAGAAGCAACACAAGACATCTCATAAATCCAAAGTTGTTAACTCCATCACCACTTCATTACACTTATTGCACATGGATCTATTTGGTCCCACAAGTATAATGAGCATTGGAAGGAAATCATATTGCCTTGTGGTTGTTGATGATTTTACTAGATTTACATGGGTATTCTTTTTAAGAACCAAAGATGAAACTGCTAAAACTTTGAAATCTTTTATTCTTAAAATAGAAAATCAAATTGATCACAAGGTTGAAATAATTAGAAGTGATCAACAGATTGAGTTTAAGAACCACGTTCTTGACTCATTATGTAACTCAAAAGGGATTGCCAGACAATATAGTGCTCCTAGAACTCCTCAACAAAATGGTGTTGCTGAGAGGAGGAATAGGACACTTATTGAGGCTGCTCGGACTATGTTAGCTGATTCAAAGCTACCTCTACCATTCTGGGCAGAGGCAATCAGCACTGCATGCTATGTGCAGAATAGGGTCCTTGTAGTAAAGCCACATGGAAAAACCCCTTATGAGCTATGAAACAAGAGGCTACCGTTCATTGGCTTTCTAAGGTCCTTTGGTAGCAGGTGTACCATACTTAACACAAAAGACAATTTGGCAAAATTTACTGAAAAGTCAGATGATTCCATCTTTGTTGGATATTCCTCTAACTCTAAAGCTTATAGAGTTTATAAAACTAAAAATCAACAATTTGAGGAATCTTTCAACATTGTAGTTAATGAGCACACTCCTTGTGTTAGGGGAAATGGCCCTGATCATATATTTGATTTAGAATTGTTTCCAAACTATTCTAAACCATCTCGTGAGAATGTTTCAGCTGGAACAGGTGCTCAAAGTGATTTTGATGATGATCAATTGTTTGAGTTTCCCAAACCTATTCCAAGTTCTCCAAGAGTTGCAACAAATCAAGTTCCCACTATTGGCAGATCTGATAGTATAACCATCTCAAGAGATAGTGGAGCTTCAACAAGCGGTTCACCTGTTGACTCTCAAACCTCTTCAGGTGACCCTGCACAACACCAAGCTGATGGAAGCAACATCTTGAATGAACAGGCAACTGTTAATGCTGCTTCACAACAAACAAATGATGATGTTTCTTTTTCATTCAATCAGTCCTCATTGAATGAGTTTGAAACAGCAGCTGGACCAAGTGTTCAAGCTCTTGAGCAAAATATGTCCAATTTGGATTTATCTTTTCAACTGGAGGTAATTCCTAGACTTAGGATTTACAACACTCATCCAGCTGAGAACATCATAGGGGAAGTCTCTGAAGGCGTGAGAACAAGAGGACAAACTCACAATGGGAATGTCTGCTTGTACTCATGCTTTTTATCCCAAATGGAACCCAAGAAGGTGGAAGATGCCTTGAAAGATAGTAGCTGGGTTGAATCAATGCAAGAGGAGCTGCTTCAATTCAAAAGACAAAAGGTTTGGAACCTATGTCCGCTACCATCTAGTCAAGTACCTATAGGCACTAAATGGGTTTTTAGAAACAAGAGAGATGATAGAGGCTTGATTATCAAGGACAAAGCAAGACTGGTGGTTCAAGGATACACTCAAGAGGAGGGAATTGATTATACTGATGTCTTTGCACCTGTTGCAAGACTTGAGGCAGTTAGGATCTTCCTTACTTATGTTGCATCCAAGAATTTCACTATCTACCAGCTTGATGTCTAGTGTGCCTTTCTATATGGGGATATAGATAGGGAAGTCTATGTATGCCAACCTCCGAGATTTGAAGATCCACAGCATCCCAACTATGTGTGCAAATTGGATAAAGCTCTATATGGGCTGCACCAAGCACCTAGGCTGTGGTATGAGACATTGTCCCAGTTTCTCCTGAAGAATGGTTACACTAGAGGCACCATTGAGAAGACTCTTTTCATAAGGAAGTCTGGGAAAGACATCTTGCTCGTTCAAGTCAATGTTGATGACATCATATTTGGTTCCTCAAATGACCAAATGTGTAAAGACTTTGAGAGCATCATGAAGAAGAAGTTTGAGATGAGTTCCATGGGAAAAATGGACTTTTTCCTTGGAATTTAGGTAAGGCAATTAAAGGAAGAGTTTTCATCAGTCAATCTAAGTATGTCAATGACATCTTAGAAAGATTTAATATGAAAGATTGTAAGGCAGCAAAAACACCTATACCCAGAAACCACAATCTCTGCCTGACTCTGAGGGGGAGGATACTGATCAACATCAGTATAGGGAAATTATTGGTTCTCTGATGTATCTCACAGCAAGTAGACCCGATATCATGTTTGCAACTTGTATTTGTGCAAGATATCAGGCTGCTCCAAAGGTGTCTCACCTAGTTGCTGCCAAGAGAATCCTTAGATACCTTAAAGGAGCACCTAAACTAGGTCTCTGGTATCCAAGAAATAGTGATTTCAATCTCTATGGTTACTTTGACAGTGATTATGGTGGCTGCAATATCAACATCTGGTGGATGTCAATTTCTTGGTGGAAGGATCATCTCATAGCAATGCAAGAAGCAATCTTGTGTCTCTACATCAACTGCTAAAGCTGAATACATTACTGCTGTTAGTTGTTGTGCTCAGTTGCTGTAGATTCAAAACCAGATGATAGACTACGGATTCAACTTCATGAGCACTCCTATCCACATTGACAACAACAGTGCTATCTCCATTACTGAAAATCCAGTGAAGCACTCCAAAACTAAACACATCGATATCCCGTATCATTTCATTAGAGATATTCATGAGAAAAATCTTATCAAGCTAATCAAAGTTGATTCAAATGAACAATATGTTGACTTGTTCACTAAAGCCTTTGATGAACAAAGATTCAAATATCTCATTACAGCTATTGGGATGATAAACCTTGATTAGTCTATCTCATTTGAAAACTTTTTTTAATGTGTAAAGTTTTATGTCAAAACAATCTAAGCCCTATTACAAAAGATCTTTCTCTAAAATTTTATCTAAGTATGAATTCTTCCGAAGAGGAATTAACCCTTGGAAGATATTTTCCATATTTTCCAAAGCAAATTCCTCCCAGGATAATTTTCTTCTCGGAAGAGTTGTTAAGTCTCGAAAGAAGCAATTGATTTCATATCAGATCTACTTCGAAGCTTGTAACATTCTCCATTTGGAAAGCAACATATACTCTCGGAAGTAAAAACTTTACCTTCGGAAGTAAATTTGCCTTCGGAAGAACATTACCTTCGGAAATGCTTTATACTCGGAAGAAATATTTTACTGTGTAACGGAAATCTTTTGGGGCCCACTCTATATAAAGTAAAGATTTTGTTAATGATGTCAGATTATTTAAATGGATTAACCTTACCGCCCATGTCACATCATCCACTGAAACCTCCCATCATCTTATCCAAACCCCTTTAAACCGCCATTCCACCCGTTTAAATACCTCCGGCTAATCAATTTGATCCGAACTATCTTCTTACAACTTTCTCAAATGGCACTTAACCCTCAGCACTACCAAGTCGCACTCCTTGATTCTTCAAGGGATGCCGACTTCTCAGATATCACCTCCTTTCTAACCCAATCTTCTTACTACACTGCCCTGACTGTTAATACTTGTTTGAACTTTTGGCAAACGGTCAGATTGAAACCCTAAATAGGGTTCGTGTCATTAGATTTAGCATCTGTGGCCAGGAGTTGGTCATTTCTGAACAAATCATCAGGGAGCATCTAGAGCTTCATGATGAGGGCGCTCCTACAGAATTCCCCAAAGTAGATTTGGACAACACTTATATCCAAATGAGATATGGTGGAGATGTTAGCAGGTCAACCGTCTACAAATTCAACTTCTCTTACAACTGGAAGTTCCTGCTGCATGTAGTTCTTCACTGCTTGTCCAACAAATCTGGGGAATGGGATCAAATCCCATATGAACTTGGGTGCCTAGTTCATGGTTTGGTGAGAAGTCTCCGCTTCAACTACTCAAGATTTATGCTGACCAATCTCATGGGAAACCTTCAACGGGACACATTCTTCATGTATCCCAGATTTCTCCAGCACATAATCAATTGTGAGCTGGACCAGAGCAAGTTTGTCTGCGCAGCTGCTCTGATTGTTCCTCAAATGAGGCCGACCATCTTCAAAACTTTGATGAGAGTGTCCACCAACTTCACCAGAAGAGATACTGCACTTCTGCCAGGTATGATTGAGCCAATGGCTTCTGGTGACATCCCTGTTAACCCCACAGGTGATGAACCCACATCAGCAACTACCCTCACTTTGCCAAATCTACCTTCTCCCCCAATTACCATCACTTATCAAAGACGCCCCAAACGAACCCTTGTTCAATCTTTCCTTCTCCCCCCATTACCATCATTTATCAAAGACGCCCCAAACGAACCCTTGTTCAATCTTTTCTGGTTGAACAAGCTCCTCCTGTTCTACCCAAAAAGGCTAGAGTGGAACAATGGGCTCCCATAAAGCCTGAGGTCCAACCTTCCTTCACAATTGACCTCAATATGGGTCTTGAGTCTCCTCAATCTCAGACCCATGAGCCCGAAATCCAAGCTGAAAACCCTCAGGGAGAGTCTTTATACTCCCTTAAGGAGCCAAAAAGGGACAGCCCCATCACAGGCTCAATGCCTTTAGACATTGATCAAAGCCCCGGGTCATTAGGTTTTACTTACATATCCTTTACTGACCTATTAATCGGAGCTGATGAAGAGATTAGTCTCTTCAGTGCAATGAAGTTGATCCACAACACCCTCTCAAGGATCAACAGAGCCCAGAGATATCTCTTATCTCTAGCCCCCATCAGCGAGCCTTTACTGAGGTAATCCCACTGATGTGGAGGGGACTCATGTAGATTCAGCTGCCACTACTAAAGGAGCCTCAAGGGATCCTCAGGACAGTGGTAACATTACTAAGACTGAATCTACGGCAACCATGCCCTTTGATGACTCTGAAAGAGACATCATTGAGCAAGGGAAACCAGGGTGCCAAGAAACCACATCTGGTGGTGAGGATGAACATACAAGGTATGTTACCTCATCTCCCCATGATTCTTCAAAAGAAGATGAGGGAAGACTGCAAATCACCATTGAAGACCTATTTTCTAAAGTCTCAAATCTTGAATCTAAGGTTAGGACTTTAGAGGATAGTTCTGCCACTCAGCAACTTGAGATTGAAAAACTCAAAGCCAAACTAGCTGAGAAACAGATTGAGAGGTCTGTTAGGCACGTACCAATTCAGGTCTCTTTGACCTCTTCCTCTAGCTCATCAAGCTCTCAGGATGATGCTACCAAAAAGGGGGAGAGTGTTCAGGGACAAAGCCAAAGACAAAAGGAGCCACAAAGTCAAGCTCTCACTTCCCTAAGCTCAAAATATCATATGCAACAAGCTTCAGTTTTTCTTGAGCCTCCTCCAGTTGTAATTCAAATGTATCAAAGGATTCTCCAAGATCTCAACAATTTTTTCAACAAGTTCCTGTTGGAATCTCTAATTGAACAGCCAAGTCCGAATCTGCCTGTGATCTACTTCGGAGCTCAAGAGCTTCAGAGGTTAAATGCACCTTCTACCACTATTGAGGAAGTTGGTCAACCTAAGGTCCAAGTGGAAACTGAGATTAACTTCAAAGGGGAAACAAGGACTGATGGCCCAGCAACTGAGACAGTTAGGACAGATAGTGCATTCTCGCAGACTTCTGAAGCACAAGTCAAAGCCTCAGAAGAACAATTTCAATCTTCTGAAGCTGAGATTGCAGCTGCGGAAGGACTATTCTCCTTATCCGATGATCTAATAGTCACAGATGCAATCCTAGAACTTGCATCTAAGGTTAATAGGGAGGATTTTCTCACCCAACCCTTAGCTCAAACATCAGCATTAACTCCAGCTTCCATCTCTACTACTCAACCTGAACCTTCCATCCAAGAACCCCCAAAGTCTAGTACTTCCGAAGACATCAAATGAAAGAGGAAGATGACTAAGAAAGAGCTTCAGGAGGAAGAAAGGTTAGGAAAACTCAAAAGAAAAGGTAGACTTCCAACTGGAAAACTGCTAGCTGCCAGTATCAAAGCAGCTGCAGCCAACTAGGAGGCAGTCAACAATAGAAGAAGAGTAGAGATCATTGATAGACTTGTCAGTCTAGGAGCTGCGAGTGAAGATGTACTCCTGCTACCACTAGAGGAGTTAGTTGAGCTGGAAAAGACAACTTTGCTGCAAAAACAGCAAAGAGAAGAGGCAGCAAGATTGGCCTTAGAGGAAGAAAGGGAGAGGAAAGAAAGAGAAGCTGATCAGCAGCTCAGGAGGGAAAGGATAACTTTCCTAACCTCCAGAGGTTTCTCTCTAGAAGAATTATCTCCACACAACAATGATATGATCTTATGGATCTTCAACAGAGAGGAAGATGAAATGGAGAAAGAGAGAAAGAAAGCTGTCAGGGAAAAGCTTATGCTGAAGAAGAAGAAGGAAGAGGAAGCAGCACTAGTTGCTGCCAAGAAGATAGGTGAGAAGGCCTGGATGAAGAGCTATCTCCGGGCTCATGCCTTCTCTGGCAGGTAGGTAGGTCCTATGTTTGAAAAGACCCTCCAGCGACATGTCAGTGACATAAAGGCTGACATTCGCTCGGGGAAGAGGAAGGAGATGTACAGAAGGGGACAGGGGATGATCTTCAAATCAACTACTCAACCTCAACTTCAAACCCAACCACAACCTGAACTAATTCCCTTTCCATTCCCCATTAAAACTGAACCAACCACTGAACCATACACCCTTGAATCTACACCATCACCCCTACCAACCTCTTCACCTTAACCACCTAAACTACCCATTCTCCAACCCAAAACACTAGCTAGAACCCAAACACCTCAACCTACCCAACAACCCCTCAAACCATCCCCTCAGCCTTCTAAACATCTCCTCTTAGAGGAGTTCAAGGCAATCAAGACAAAGCTCATCAATTGCACAACCCTGAGCGACATCTCCTGAGGATTCAGTCAATTTGACTTATGTTGATGGATCCTCATGTTCCCTCACTAGAGATCAATTTCTTGATCTGCCCAGAGGAACATTGGACCAAGCTGCAAATCTCCTTGGCCTCAATTCAGACACTTTGAACGAGGAAGAAAAGAAGTTAAGTAGAAAGCTGGTGACTCTGCTGGATACCAAGAAAGGTGACCGGGTACCAAGACAACCTCATGCACCTAGGAAGAAGATCATCCAGTGGAGGTTCGAAGACTCTTCTCACAACTTTGTTGTTGAAAGAGAGAATGGAGAGCTCAACAGGCTAAGTGTCTCATCTCTGCTACACTTAAGCAGATTTGATATTGTTGAGTTAGCAGAGAAGCCATTCTCCAACCCTTCAAACTCTGATGTAGCTGCTCATATCAGAAATCATCTAGGCAGTCTTCATATGGCCGAGCTAACTGCTAGGACCAAGGTTGAAGAAGAGTTGAAACTGAGAGAGGAGGAGAAAAGAAAGGGATCAACAACCAAAGGCAAAGCCTTTCTACAAATGGTTGAAGGTCCTGAACTTGAATCTATAGTTAGATGGGAGTATGACTATAACTCCCGTCAACTAACTCTTTTCAGGGGGCCGCAACAGAGGGTACATGTCATTCAGAGTGATAGACTGGATCTCCTATCTACTAATGACTTGTACAAGCTTCTCAGCACCACTTCAGGGAAGAACAAGGAAATAGACAAATATCTTCTGTCCCTAGTGTTGAAAGCTTTGAGAAGTAGAAACAAGTGAAGTTTTGGTAGCATCCACCTAGGGGGAGTTTGTTGGATCTAGAAAGGCTGGTACAACCAAAACCAAATCACTTAGACTATTTTGGTACAACTAATAAAGGACTTCCGAAGCTAAGTGTGGAACATCCGAAGGAAAAAGGAGCTCTTCCGAAGACAAAGTGTAAAACTAACTTCCGAAGGAAAACTCCAACTTCCGAAGACAAAGTATTTACTTCAAAAGATCAAAACTTAAAGTGAAAAATCAGAAGTCAACTTCCGAAGTATGAAAAAAGTCCTCAAGCCTCGGAAGTACAGAAGCCTCTTCCGAAGTATAAGTGTCTTTGGAAGAACTTGTTCTTCCGAAGCCAACTTACCTTCGGAAGACACTACTATTATCCAGTGGACATAAGTATGGTCTCCCTGACACTCCGCTGCAGACCTCTGAGATACTGCACGGCGTTTTCTCAAAATCCATGTAGTTGACCATACTTTATTCCACTGTTTACCTTTATAAGTTAGTACAGTTGCCATTTTTAGTTGGTGACAAAAGGTAAGTCATGGACATGTCATGACTACAATATCTTAGATAATACTTTAACTAAGATACCTTAACTTTAGCATTGTAGTATATGCTTTAGTCTTAGGTATCCAGCTGGTATCAAAGTATATCCGGCTGTAGGATCTAGTATATATAATTTCTCATTGTAACTCATGTTCTATGCTTGTAAGTGTCTTGTAATACTTTGAGTTGAGAAGTAATATATATAAGTGCCTTGAAAATTATTTCTGTGTGTTCTTTGCTACTTATTATATTATTATCAACTCTTATAAAAGACTCTACTTCATCTGATTTGAGTGTTATATAAGTGAGTTTGAGAGAAATCCAAGTGTTTAAGTGACAAACCCGATCCTACACATAGTGTGGACTTATCACCATCAGCTTTGGAAAGAAAGCATGATACTTCACCCAGTGGGGAAGCATTGTTCATATTAAGCTTGTACATGTCCCCATTCCAGGGAGATCTAAGAAGCACCAATTCCTGAGGAATTGTCATCCTGGGTTTGAGGATAATGCACTCATGTTCTATGAAGAGCATTTGATGCTTTTGATCACAATAGTGAGAAACACTTAACAGGTTGTGTTCAAGCTGTTTAACAAAGTGTACTTTGTCAACTTTTAAGCTTCCATTGTATATACTTCCTCTGCCAGAAATATATCCTCCGGCCTCACCTCCAAACTGGACAGGACCTCCATCAAAATATTAGAATTGTTGAAGGAGAGATCTGTTCCCTGTCATGTGCCTAGAGCATCCATTATCCATAATCCATATATTGTTATTTTTTCATATGGATGTCCCTGCACATAAGATGAGATGATTACTTTTGATTGGAAACCCAAGTCTTGTTGGTCTTGGGTTCTTTCAATGATAGTGACATAATTGAACCAAAGTTTATGCATGTGGATTCAATGGATGTCTTTGAAGTAGTCTTCTTCTGGGATGGTTTCAAGGGGACTCTTTTGTTCTTTTGAGTCTTGATAGCTCTCACTTCCGAAGCCATTTTCCCTTTGGAAGAAGTAGTTTCTTCTGAAAGCAACCTTGCTTCGGAAGCAAGCTTTCCCTTTTTATCACTTGAACCATTTGATAAGGTCCAAATGAGAAACCTTTTTTGACTCCTTCTCTTTTAACATTGTTTGCATAATGTGTGCTGGCAGGATTGTAGTAACAATCTTTGGCCATGTGGTTTTGCAGACCACACATTATGCATGCAATGTTAATCTTCTAGGAACTTAAGGATTGTTGTTTCTTGTTCTTCTTTTCTTCATCAGCAATCTTTCCCTTTAACTTCTGATCCTTTGATGGAGCTGGAGTGTTGGTACTACACCCTTTTCCTGAATCAGAGTTTCCGACCACCTGGAATCCAGTTGAGATGAACACACCTTTTTGCTTGGGTCTATCTTCAGCTTGGACTCGGCCACTTTCTTGGTAGTTTTTCTGGCTGCCTTACCTATGCTTCTTCAGGCTTTGGTGGTCAGGGGTTGATCATCACTGGTAGGAGTGGGTAAAATTACCTGATTCTTCCCTGTGATGGTCTACATAGTTGCATCACTCTTTGACTCATGAGAAGGTGAGTCGGCAGATGGAACCTCTTGCTCTTCAGTACCACACCTTAGTTGTCTAATAAACTCATAAGAATATGATGGAGCAATTTCATTGGTTCCCAACCTATCTTTGTTTTGGTAACAAAGTTTTGAGTGAGAGGATGATGCAAGAATGGTTTGAAAGTTTTGCTCAGAAATAGCATGCTTTCTGGCTTAAGCCTCAGCTGTGACAAGTTGGGCTTGAGCCTCAGACAATTTGGATATTAAATCCTTGATTTGAGTCTTATAGTTTGTATGTTTATGTTTTAACAAGGACACAGTTTTCTCTAACTTCTCAATTTTCTTTTGATAGTCAAATTCAGTCCTTTTAAAATCAGATTTTAAAACATTTAAAGACTCAATATCGGATTTAATTTCCATATTTTAGTCCTGATATAACTTAACCTTAGCAATACAAGCTGGAACAGAGATGTTCATATACCTTGTTGTCATCTGTTCCAGCCATGAGTGCTTGAGCAGGAATCACATCCTGTACCATGAAGCTCCAGCCAACTTCTTAACCCATAGCAGGTGTCTTAGTTAACTTTCAAGTAGCCTTTGGTGTAGAGGGATGTGTGGAGGCCTGTGGGGTTCCTGGATTTGACTTGGGAGCCTTGCATTCCCTGACAAAGTGACCAAGTTGGTTACAGTTGTAACAATTGGCCTTAGTCTTGTCAAACCCAAATTTATTATTGGTTGGGTTCTAGGAAAATTGCCTTCCAGTTCTCTTGAAGAATTTCTTTGCTTTATAGGTTAACAGAGCCATCTGTAGGACTATGTCCACATACTCCACATCATCTGGGCTGGAACACTCTAGATCATAAAAGCAGTATTTATAGTCACTAGAGTGCCCATTTCCTGAGACAAAGGCACAACTGTCCTGAAAAGAACTTTGCTGAGCATGTTAATACCTTGGAGTCTCAGTGAATGTAATGTATGGCCCAGAAGAACAAAATGGCTACTGGGTGTATGTCAGGTACTGTTGAGGTTGGGGGGTCCTGAGCCTTCAGAAACCATTAAAGCATTGCTAGCAGGAAGACTCAAGGGTCTTGTTGTTTGATGGCCTCTCTTGTTCTTCATCTCTAAAGGGTATCCATCAAGGATGCCATAAAGTTCAGTCATGATGAGGGTGTTCAGATTTTCTGTCCTCTTGATAGAGACACAGTAGAATGTCCACTCATTTGGGAGTGCACTCATGAACTTTCTTGTGAGATCTCTTAGTTCAAGGGCAATTCCCACATACTTAAGGGAGGAAATTAGATCCATATACCTGAAGTATTGCTGGCTGAGGATCTCTCCAGCAATATAAGTGAAGTTCTCGAACTGTTGCTTTAGGGAATCCTTCTTGGAGTCATTAGAGCTGGAGTACATCTGAGCAAGTGCATCAAACAGTTCTTTGGCTGACTTGCAATGCTCAAACCCCACCATGATGGAGTTGGGTATAGCAGTCATTAGAACCGTCATGGCATTACTGTCAATGTCAAGCTTCTTCTGGTCCTCATCAGAGCAGTCTTTAACAGCCTTCTCTATCATGGCACCGTTTCCACCTGGTGCTACCACCTTTGGTTTGTAAGGACCATTGACAATATATTGCCATATTTTGCTGTCTTGATACCTGATGAAGCCTTCCATGCATCTTATCCATGATATAAAGTTTTCAGGGGTGATGATGGGTGCTTTAGTCATCGTCCCCATCTCTACTTCAGACTTTTGGTTGAGGGCCATTTTGAGTGTGGTATAGGGAGGAGTGAAAAAACGGTTGATTTGGATGGTAAGATCTCACAATCAAGAGCCTAAAGAGCTCTGATACCAATTGCAGACGGTTTTTGTTACTTTAACACTAAGTTTTCTCTCAGACTCACTTGTAACACACTCGGATCAGATGATGAAGCAGAATCCCTTCTAAGAGTTGATAATATTATACTAAGTAGCAAAGAACACAAATAAATAATTTTCAAGGTACATGTATATTTTACTTCTCAACTCAAAGTATTACAAGACTCTTACAAGCATATTACATGAGTTACAATGAAAAACTATATATACTAGATCCTACAGCCGGATATACTTTGACACCAGCTGGAAACCTATGACTAAAGCATATACTACAATGCTAGAGCTAAGGTATCTTTGATAAAGTATTATCTAAGATAAGGTAGTCATGACATGTCCATGACTTACATTTTGTCACCAACTAAAGTTGGCAACTGTACTTACTGATAAAGGTGAACAGTGGAATAAAGTATGGTCAACTACATTGCTTTAGAAAAAATATCATGTAGTATATCAGAGGTCTGTAACAGAGTGTCAAAGAGACCATATTTATGTGCACTAGTTCATAGTAGTGTCTTCCGAAGGTTAGTTGGCTTCGGAAAAACAAGTTCTTCCGAAGCCACTTATACTTCGGAAGAGAGTACTTCTTCCGAGGCTTGAGGACTTCTTCATATCTTCATACTTCGGAAGTTGACTCTTGATTTCTTCTAAGTCTTGAACTTCGGAAGAGAACACTTTGTCTTCGGAAGTTGGAGTTTTCCTTCGAAAGATGATCTTGCACTTGTCTTCGGAAGAACTCCATTTCCTTCGAAAGTTCGACACTTAGCTTCGGAAGTCGTTTATTAGTTCCACCAAAATAGTCTAAGTGATTTGGTTTTGGTTGCATCAGCCTTTCTAGATCCAACAGATATCATGGAAACTGAAATTCTTAAAGTTCAAGAAACCACCACCACCTTTAAAGAATGCAATGCACATGCTTCAAACAAGAGCTACAAATTCTCTATGGAGAATAACCCTGTCACTCATGAGTAGTATGCTTTAAAGAGCTAGATGGAATTAGTAGTAAAGTTAGGCAACCTTTCCTATATGTTGATTAAGATAGAAACTTCCAATGAGGGTAGAGATGTCTAAAAAACCGATTTGGGAATGGAAACCGGATCGTAAATCTATTTTATACCCACAACAAACTGGTTCAGTCCAAAATGGTTTCGGCCCGGCCCAACCTGCCGAATATTAGGCGGTTCATATTATTCCAAGGCCAAACCTGTTTCAAACCGCTTCCTAAACTGGTTTTATCCTAAACCAGTTTCAATTCAGTTTCCATACCGGTTTCAAATAGTTTTTTTTCTCATTTAGAAAACTAGCCGTTGGAGCCAAAAACTAGCCGTTTTGTTGGTTTTTTTCACCTATTGAACCCCTCTACACTGCTATAAATAAATTGTGGATGTTGTGGTTGAATCATAACAATAAAAAACTCTCTCTACACTCTAAAAACTCAAAAACGCTCACTAATCTATTCACATTCAAAAATCCACCTAAAAATAGATTCATTCTTCCTCATTCTTATTTTGGTTTTCGGGTTGCTCGCTCAGGGCGCATCCCTGATATATTGATTGAAAAACTCTCTCTACACTCTAAAAACTCAAAAACGCTCACTAATCTATTCACATTCGAAATCCACCTAAAAATAGATTCATTCTTCCTCATTCTTATTTTGGTTTTCGGGTTGCTCGCTCAGGGCGCATCCCTGATATATTGATTGAAAAACACTCTCTACACTTTAAAAACTCAAAAACACTCACTAATCTATTCACATTCGAAAATCCACCTAAAAATAGATCATCTAGTGTTTAATCTTCGGTTAATTGTGATGCATATTTTTAAAATGTGATTGTTTGGTTATCCTTACTACAAGTAACCTAGAGATTTGATGCAACGAAACTATATTAATTTTAGCTATATTAATTTTAACTTTTGGTGCAAACGCGTTACAGAAAACATATGGACAATATTATAGCATTAGAGTATTTTAATATTAAATAATATTAAATAATACTTTATTATTAACAAACCCATCAGCCCACTCCCATTCCTTCTATTTATATACCTTTCTAACCATCATTAACACAAAGGGTGAAACGCTCCAATTTTCAGTGTTCATCTAACACTCTCTCATGGGTTCGATCAAGATTCTACTTTGCTGCTTCTTGTTCGCCGGAATCTTGTTTATCCGACAAACGACCGCCAGATTCATTCACCTTTCTGGTAGAACAGAAATGGTTTCGTATCCACCTTTATCATCTGCTGCTGCTCCTGTATATTCATCATCTTCTTTGGTTCCAGCCCCGTCTACGGTGGAGGAGGAGAACGACAACGACAAGAATGATGGACAGGAGGTCCACACCGAAAACCATCATCACTCGGACAAGTCGGTCGCTGGTGGTGGTGTGATCATTGGTGGTCTTGTCACGGCAGTTTTTGCAACCCTTTATTGCTACATTAAGGTTACGCGAAAAAGGGATGGTGACAAGTATTAAAGCTTCAGTTTTTATTGTATATTTTTTAAGAATTTTATTGAAGTCCCTTGAAATATACCATCAGATATTCAGATCTACCATTTGATTAAGATATGATAATGGTTTTTTTTATTTGTTTTTCTAATTTATTATACATCACACGAGTGAGAAGTGTTTGATTTTACATGGTGTAAAAGTTAGCGTTGTGATAAACGACGATATGAAATGTTAGTATTCGACAGTTTAGTTGTGATGATGTCTAAACATGGATTAATTATGTATATGACTCCTGCTTCACGGGAATAAGATTTTATAACTGAACAACCTACTCACGTTCAAGAATTTCACATGAAAGGGGATTCGATTATAGCTTAGAGGTTTAAAAAAATAAAGGTATTATATCACATTTTTATCCCAATAAATGATACAATAATTGGTGTCTACTAAATTAGTCTTACTTCCATCGTGTAATGGTCAGAGTAATTAAAACAGAAACACATGATCATATGAAAAAAACTTATGTATTTATGTTTTTTTTAACTTCTAATTGGATCATTCAAGAGTAACTTTTCCACCCTATTTTAGTCGAAGGCGTCTCTATAATAAACAACTAAAACAATCCATATAGTCCCCCAAATTTTAAGAGTTCCTAAATTGATAAAAAAAAACTACTTTTATCTATATTTTAAAATGAAACTATATGTGATATGCAATCAATATTTATGATTTTAGAGATAAATGACAAGAGATAACAAATTTATTGAAGATTTATCGAGATCAACTTATGAAACTTAATTCATCAAGGTCGACTTACGAAACATGATTTATCAATAGTTTATCGACTGTTCACATTTGGTCGTTCTTTCAGGTTTATCAATTATAAATTTTCTTTTACAACTAATTACCTAAGGAAAGATTCAAATCAAATGTTTTTTAGAAATAAAAATTGTAAAAAGTAATCTCAACCATCCATCTAATTAATCAATTGTTGAGATGAAATTATAAGATAAAGTTTGTTAGAGACTTAGAGTGCTATTTTAGAAATAGCCACTTTTGTCGACTTTTGTAAGTTCCCCCATATTTTATAACGTTTATAACTTTTATGTACGACATTATGTTTTTATAAAAATTATACCATAAAAATGAGTGTTTTTATTTTTAAAATGAGTACAGTATTGTTATATAAAAAAATAAAAAAATTTATATTTTCGAGTTCATATCTCATCATTATGTCTTTAATGCAGTTTGTTGTGTTTTTTGTTAGTTATTGTGTTATTCTATTGTGTTTTTATAAATTGAAAATATTTTATAGATATAATTATGCAATAATATTATATATCTCTAATACATAAAACACAATAATAAATTAACAACAAATTAGTCTAATACATTGAAAATAATGACAAAATAACGTAATATCTCATTGTGTCTTTTGATAATTATCATGTTATCTTGAACACTATGGTTTTCAAAATATATATTAGTGAAATAGTATTATTGTGTACATCTAATGATAAAACACAATGATAAATATCAAGTTTAAGTAATCTATTATGTAAGGATTGAACCTAAAGGTTTGGGAAATAAAAATCAAGATGATCAATATTAGTCGCGCGAGAACCTAAAGTACCCACGCGAGAAGTTGTTTCTCGAGCGAAAACATTGTAGTTCGCACGAGAACTAATTTGTTTAGTATAAATAGTTAGCTTTTGATGTAATCAAGCTAAGCTTTTTCACTTTTCTAATTTCGCATGTATTTGTAATCCTTCAAATCAGAGAGCAATACAAACGGAGTTTATTTACACTTGAGTTCATCTTATTACTTGTTCAATCTTCTTACCGTGATGATTATATCTCGCGTTCTTATCACGAGATCAATCTGAATTGTTATATACTAATCCTTACAATTGGTATCAGAGCTTGGTATGTTCTAGATCGATTGGATTGAAGATTGATAACTCTGTGGAGTGATCTTGAGCTACAAAACCAAATTCCTTTGAAGATTACTTGATCACTGCTGTTTGTGGTCACTTTTGAAGATGTTGAGAGCAGGTATGCATTTGATTGAAGTTTTGATGGTGTTTACTTAATCGATTGAGCTTAATTGAATCAAATTAGCTACAATTAAGGTCATAAATTAAACCTAAATTACAAATTTGTAGTTTAACAACTAAATTTTGAACAATTTGGTGAAAAATTGAAGTTGGGATCATCGAAGTTATGGAAAACCGATCAGGTGACAACTTGGTTTTTGCACGCGAAAAGTAAGTTTTCGCGCTAGAAGTTCATAATTCGAAAAATTTTGTTGAATGGTTGTTGGAAAAGATTCCTTTCGCGTGACAAGATGAACCTTTCGCAAAATTCAGTTACAAAACTATCCGCGCGACAACTTGGTGCGAGAAGTCTGTGCGAATAGTATGGGTCAAGACTGTTCGCGCGAGAACTTGAGAGTTAAGAATTTTTTGAAAAAGTTTAACTTCCAACTTTCAGTTATGGCAAATCTGAAAACATCATCGCAACCCTTAACCTCGACAATAAGATTGGCACAAGTACAAAACAACCAAGACTTATCAGCGAAAAAGATTATCCCGATCGGTTTACCGATTCGAAAATCATGTGATTTACACCAAACCCAGGATGATGCCTTCAATCAAACAAGGACTATACATTCCTTTGTATAATAATGACAAGGGAGAGTTTGTACCCAAACCTAAGCATTTATAGGACGAGGAAGATATGAAGAAGCTTGAGCTTGATGACAAAGCGTATTCTACCATCACAATGACACTAATTACTAAGATAACTCAAAAGTTTAAGCATTTTAGAAGAGCTAAAGAGTTACATGATACAATGGAAGAACAGACCATGGGTAACAAGGACATGAGGGAAAGCCAAAAGGATATGTTAAACCAAGAGTTTAACATGTTTAACCATCCGCTGGGTGAGACATTGGAGTCTCAAATGTCCAGATATGTTTAACTGATAATGAAAATGAAAAGTGCAGGAATCACCTTGGAGAATATCTCTGTTAACAAAAAGTTGTTAAACTCGTTGCCTTACAATTGGAACAACAACTACGCCACTATCAAAAGAACAAAACATCTGTTTATGTTGTCTCTCTGCTAATTGATTTCCACTATTAGCTCATATGAGATGGATGACAAATAGAGAATTCAAAACATTAAACACCATCAGAGCTGAAGCGTCTACATTGTATGCAAAAATGGCTAATAATCCCAATTACTATGTCAGTTATTCCCAATTGTGTCAACAATAATCAACCAACTCTATTAATCCAAATATCAATGAAACATACATGCCTTAGTTTCAAGCCTCTCATCAAAAGCAATTCTCTTTGATGCAGCCTCAATCTCAACCTTGGGTTTATCCACACAGTCAATCCTCACAACCCACTCATTAAGCTTTTGCTGTAAATTCCAACCCATCCAAGCGAACCATCCAAATTGCAGAAGAGCATCTGGATTTATTCACAACCTTTATGAATAGCTATGAAGGTTTCATGGTCGGAAGACTCAGTGCACCCAACATCTTAGTTGATGACTTGTAACAACTTAATCTTGATGATGTTGAATAAAATAATATTAAGTACTAGATGGAAATGGTTATGTACCGACCGAAAAACTTTGTTAGGAGAACGGGGCGGAAGATGTTTGGTTTAAAAAACCCATGCAAGATAGGGTTTGATAAACAAGTTTAAGATTTATAATTATGATAAACCAGGTCACTTTGCTAGAGAATGTTTTGAGTGAAAGACGCACCAAACTGATAATGGCAAGAAGATGATGATTGTGAAGGTAGAATCAAAGGGGGAAAATCAAGATTTTCAAATAAATAAGCACTAGTTTCTCAGGCCAATGGAGAATATGATTGGTCGGACCATATGGAGATTTTAGATATTAAACTATATACTGCTTTGTTAGCTTAAATTCAAAGTGATGAAAAAAGTATTGAGGAAAACATGCTTGTTGTGTTTGTATCAGATGATCTGATTAATAGAATCTTTGTTGAAAAAGAAGTTAAGAAGGTTGAAAAGGTACTTAGCAAATTTGCTGTTAAGAATACTCCAACACAATCAAAGAAATTTGAAGATGGAAAGAAAGAAGGTTAAGAAGAAGCTGTTGAGTATACTCTAGGTGTGCTTGAAAAGGATGTTAATGTTGTTGAGGAAACTCAAGCGCCTACTCATAATAATATTGTCAATTCTGTTGATAGTATTACGACAACTACAACAAAAAGAAAGTTGTTTTGAAAGCGTTCATTGTAAACGTCATACCTGAAGATATGACTAAGCATGAAGACACATATGAGGTATACACTACTTTTTTGTTCAAACATATGTATAGAAAAAGATTCAAAGATACAAAGTTAATAATGAACACTTGGTTTTGGAAGCTGAAAACTTTAATTTCAAGCTCCTAATATAAAAATAATGAGAAATTTTTTAAAGGAAAGAAAGAAGGATTAAACAAATTGATTTATCAATCAAAATTGAATCTTCACGATAAGGATTGTAACATCAATGATTTGAAAACATGTAAGAATGAACTATCTTTAGAAACCAACAAACTTAACAGTGAACTCTTATCTGCAAACTTGACAATTGAAAATTTTGAGTTATTATCAAATATGGTTGAAGGTATAATCAAGTCTCAAATGACTCAGAAAATTAATGGTGGTAAAAGTGGAGTTGGATATTTTAACATTGTAGCACCAATTAATCATGAATATACATGTTTACTTTCATCTATTACCAGATCAGATGAAGAACATACATATGGATTAGGTTTTCAACCAAAATCAGACTTAATACGTCCAGTCAAATTTTCATTGACTGTTGACCCTGTTATAAAAACTCAAATCAAAAAGTGTGAAAAGAGAAGTGTTGGTTGAATATTGAGAAAGTGATAATGAAATAGTTTTTATGGATAATAAAAATTGTAATGAAAATTCTTGTAAATCATCACTGAGTATTAATGAAATTTATGATGTTTTTGTTTCTACAAATAATTGTTCAAACATGTCTAACAAACAACTGAAATTAAAATCAAAGATTTAAAGGCAATGAAAGAAAACGCATTACAACATCTGTATCTGACTTGAAAACTAATTTCAGGAATAGATTTGCTTCAAAAGACAACATAAATAAGGAAGATTATATCTTTAAGGAAACAAACACTTGTTTCCTTAAAACTAAATCTCTTATTACTGCTACCTTTGTGAAACAATATGTTTATAGATCAGGTATCAAGAAAACTGGTCCCATTCTAGTACCTACGACTCAAAAGATTAAAGCTACTGGCCATTTAAGATTTATCTATTGATAATGATATTCATCAAGCGGAATATATTGTGTATCAACCTGAATGAGGAAACACTGTTGAAGAACCATTTGGTCATATGTCCAATTTTGACGAAGTTATTGATTTCGTTCCTCAATTGAGAATTCATAAAGATCATCCAACTGAAGCGATCATTGGTCTGTTACCACAAGTTGTCCAAACTCGAAGTCAATTTGTAACAATATATACATGCTTGTATACATGATTTGATAAGGTCACCTCAACCTCACGATCAAATAACTTTAGAATCATCATCAGCAACTTTCATAAGGGGTCGTCTTCCTCATAACAAGGTTTGTCAAAACACATATGAAAAACTACCATTGGTTTTCTTATTTTAGGCATTAGAATATAACACTAAATAAAGATTGTGAAGAAATCTTTCTACTCTAATAAAAGAGTATCTTGAGATGACACGTCACAACACCACAATCATCATCACCAAAATTTTTCCACCTCTCTCTACTATTAAATAATTACCTTAATTACTAATAATATTATTTAACATTTTTTTAAATTTAGTTAATTAATAAAGATATCTATTTATTAATGTTATTTCTAAATAAATAAATATTTTACAAAATGATAAATTTTTCTAAAGCATAAAACTTTTTTAAAACAAAAATAACTAAATTTAGGAATTATAATAAGAAAAAAATTAAAATAACAATTTTATACATTTTGTTTTCCAAAATGTTTATATTTTTTTTTTGGAAAAAAAGTTAAAAACAAAATTTTAAAACGTTCATATCATTGTTTTATTACTTATACTCATTTCTCATATGTAATTTTAGTCATAACATATGTTAGAATATCATTTTATAAATATTAAATTTTATTGTATTAATATTTTATTTATTTAATACGTGTAACAAACGAGTTTACTAAAACTAGTATAATATATAGTTGAAAGTAGTTATAATTACCAATGTTGTTAAGACCGGATCGGGGTGATTCGTTTTTGAGAGGTTGAACCGGCCGGTTCGTCTCGAGCCGCTGGTCGGACCGGGAAAACCGGACCGGATTTCCATTTTTTTTCTTTTAATGGGTAAAACGGGGTGTTAAACCATAAATTAAGAGCAAAAAAAGCAAAAAACCAGCTTCACACGGACCCGGTTTATTTCGAACGGCATTCGTGCGTGGGCGCGCAGGTCATGGTGTAAAAGGTATCATAAAGACATTCAATACCTTTCACCTTGTTATCACATATAAACACATAATGCTTCATTTGTCACACCAATGTGGGACAATGGTGTTAGAGAGACTCCCTTTCACACCCTTATTAGTTATTTCCAACAAATATTTAATTACATATATAAATATAATTAAAATATAGTTAAATCCGGTCCGACCGGTCCGACCACCAAACCAGTAAGGCGTCCGGTTCGACGTCCGATACGGTTCTGAAAACATTGATAATTACCGTACAACCCAAAGCACTTCATGTTTTACAAAAAAGTTCCTCCAAATTAATTTATTATGTCAAAGTTTCTAAATTTGTTCAAAGTACACGAGAAAGTCTCCTAACTCAAATTATTCATGAAATCAATGAAAAAATACAATTACCAACATAGTTAGTACCTATTTAGGGCTATGTAAGCAACTATCTGTTTTACCAATTACCAATTTCTATGTAGGGCCTAATTATGATAACATAGTCACTAATTCCATAATTTTATAATATGCTAAACTGATCAACAAATTAGTTTTGTAATAGAATACTATTTTTAAAAATATATTAAATATGAGAAGAATATAGACCGGGTCTTGTCGTTAGTGGTTTAAATATATAAAGAAAGTTTATTATACAAAATGGCCTTTGCGTGTGAAGTGGATATATAAAATGTGAGCGTGAAATTATCATGTAATAACAAGTAATAATCAAGCAAGTTAATTTACTTATACGTGATATTATCATTTCAGAGATTGTATTATCACATTATAATAATTTTTTATAATTCTAACTTTACATGATAATTTTAACTCTACATGATTAATTACAACACTTTGCCTTATAATTACACCTTTAATGTTTCTTTTTGTGTAATTGTTTTGTACACTTTGCAAAAAAATATCGTTTTTTATAGTAACTTCCCTGTATGACATGTGATTATATAGTTATGCTATTTTTTAAAGCAAAATTTTAAATATCTATGAAATGGCTAAAATAATAATAAGTAATCAATGTGGATAGTAAAAAGAGGATACTTTGCTTATGAAAGAAGTGTTACGAAAGGTAAATACTTTTTTATTCATAACAAATAATGAATTAAAGTAATGTATTTTACTTTTTCACCTTTAAAATGGATACTTTACTTCCTATAAAAAGCTAACATGTTCAATATATATGTTGATCTATATATCTATATTTAAGTTCCTCGTTAGAGATAAATAAATAAACACTTTACATAGGGAAATCATGTTTTGTTTATGAATTTGAACATGACATCGTACTTTTCACCCGTTAACATAAACGTATGCCATTTAATTTGATAACTTTACTTTATATTTTATTGACATATAATTCTCTAATATTACTACTTTACCAACAAAAAAAAAGTTATGTTCTATTTATGTGTTTTCTTTTACAACATCAGATCAAATTGTTATTTAATTTATAGAAAATAAACTGTTAAATAGGGTAATCCATGAAATCTTGTAGTCTCATTTGATTAGTTAAACTTGGTCGACTAGTAATAGCATAAAATTGTTCAAACTAAACTCAAACATGTTAAATTTATGTTATTTTAAAATTTCACACCCGTACTTATAAATTATTAAACCCCTACAACGGGATCGAATAGCATTGTAATTGAAGTGAAAACATTTGAAACGGGAACATGTGGCCCTCTGATTATTATATCAAATTTATTGAGTCGAAGATGCAACATAAAGAATGCGAACCCAACACATATTTCAACCACAAAATTAGCAACACTCCGATACCACAGAACAGGTAACATTGACCCCACATATTATTATGTGATTCCAAATTCAACCGCGTTTTATTTTAGGAAAAAATTATTTGATCTACATGTATTCATTGTTTGCGCATAACTTTTATACACAATAATAAATACTAATTTCATTATATTAAAAATAAAATTTTCAAGGATGTCTTTTACGAAAAAATGGTATGCTGACTTTAATTTTTCTTGTTAGGTTTTACATAATGCAACTCGTATATACCACTGTAGCTAACACTTACCTCTAAGGTATTGTTGATTATTTATTGTTTAATGTTTTGTGAAAATACAATATAAACTTTTTACAATAAATGGACAGAATTAGATAAATTTACTATATACTAATTATTAACTTTCTTTTACATTATTAGTTGTACTTTTGGCATATATAGTTGTACATCACTTAGGTTTGTTTTTTCTAACCATTATCTTTTTACTTTTAACCTCATACTTTTAAACTTTTTATAATTTAATTCCAATATTTTTTTCATTTTCAACTCTGGTCCTGCTGCTTTTTATCTTTCACAAATTTATTGTTTTGTTTTAAATTTTACGAGTTAACATGCATTAGCATGCGTGTGTGGCTCATAGTTTTTACGCCTATTTTTTCCGTTTAACGGTCGTGTCGTAACGCTTAGACTCTAGATCTACTTAGTTAGTGTTTTTATGTTTTATATTTCACGTGTGTGGTTCAACGTTTTTACGTCTACTTTTCTTTTCCTTCAGTTTTACTTTTTTTAATTTATTTTTTATACGAGTTTTTCTGGTGTTGATGGTCGTTGAACATGATTTGAAATTGATCCTACTTGACACGATCATATGCCCCCGCCGCAACGCGGGGGCATAACACTAGTTATATATAATATCTAATAAAAAAGATTTTCTTTTACCATTTGTCCTTCTATTGATCCATTTTCTTGTCAGTTTTTCTTCTTTTAGACATTCACAAATTAATTTTTCTTACAAAGGGTATTATACTAATTTAAATATTTATCAAATTTCTCTATTATTGAAAATAAATTTTATTATTTGCTATATTTCTCTCTCTTATCTATAATTTTTTTTAAAATCAAAAAAACTTTTTTTAAAAATAGATTTTACTAAGGAAATTATAAATCGCATCTTTTAATTAAAATCTAAATAATAAAAGACAAAAATTTTGTATAATATGAAAATTTTCAAAACACTAAACCTTTTTAAACAAAATAGTTTAAATCTTTTTTGTTTTTATAAAATTTTATAAAAGATGAACTTTTTTAAAAAAGTATTATGAAACCAACCAGAATAATTACAAATTAGATTTTTTAAAAGATAAGTCTTTATAAAAAAATTGTTTTTTTATAAAAATCCTAAAACGAATGTTTAAAATTGAAACTATTTCGATAAGAGATTTAAAAATATTATAATTGTTTTATTTCTTGAACTATTACATATATATAATTTTAATTATATTGTGACACCCGGTCAAATCAGGTCAACTCTGGAAACCATCCGCAACAATTAAATTATGATTATTTAACGTTTAAGTCTGATTAAACATAACCCTGCGTTAACGTTTATCAAACCTAGCAAGTGTTTAACAAATTCTTGAATAATTATAACAATAATAATAATAACAATAAACACAATAATAATAATAATAATAATAATAATAATAATAATAATAATAATAATAATAATAATAATAATAATAATAATAATAATTATAATAATAATATGAATCATCTCTTGGATATCCAAGAATGATTTTTATGTTTTGCATGGAAGACAACACACCATTTATGTGTGTGTTTAAAAACCATACACACACACACTCACCCAACTCTTCATCTCCTCTCTTCCACTTCACTCTCACACACACACACCACCACCACTCTCATCGGCCGCCCCCCCTTCCCCTCTCGCCGGACACCGCACCACCACCTGCCGCCCGTCACCATCATCACCACCCACCGCCGCGATCACCACCCTCACACCCGCCACCGACCGTCGCGACCACCACCCCCACACCCGATACCATCTACCACCGGCACCACCCCCACACCCGACATCACTCCTCCGCCGCGACCACCATCACCACCGCGATTACCACCACTGTCACCTGAAACCGCCACCACCACCGTCACCCGAAACCGCCATCACCACCGTCGCCTTCATCCGACACCTCCACCATTACCGCCGCCTTCATCCGACACCCTCACCACCACCGTCGCCCTCACCCGACACCGCCACCACTACCATCACCTTCACCCGACACCGCCACCACTACCACCACCCTCACCCGACACCATCACCCCGTCACCCTCACCCGACACCACCGTGAACCCCCCCCCCCTCTTCCTTCACCTTCGGCTAACACCAACCAAGTAACTACCTTCACTTGCATTCACCTTAAGGCACCTTAGTTGGAACTTAGTTAGAACCCGAAGTTTCATCGAGGAATCAAGAATCAAGCTTGCATTGTGATAAGGGTTTCCATCTAGTGTCACCAAAGGTATATTAGATTAGACAATGTATATATGTTCATGCATGGATGATCAAGATAAGGATCTTGATAAACCCTAGTTCACCCATTTAGGTATTGTATGAAATGGTTGTTTTAATGATTTTTGTATGCAAAATGTCTTATGTATGGGTTTGATGAATCTGAAAATAGGTTGTTTATGGATGTTTAGTAGATAAGAACATGTTACATTAAGGATCTAGATGGTAAAAATATGTATGTATGTATATATTATGTATGTAAGTAGGTAAGGCCATGTGGATGGAAAGAATGATGAAGTATGGTCTTGATAAGAACATTAGAAAAGTCCATTGGATTAACAAGACTATTACTAACATGATAATAATAAGTAGGTTAAAGACTTTGGGTGACTATTATAAGAAAAATAGTTACAAATAACTAGTTTAAAGTAAATGGAATTTTAAACACAATTAAAGGACTCTCTTAGGTAAAAATCGACAAAAGGACTTTGAGACTAAGATTTATGGTTAAGATCAAACAAATGACCAAGGAGACACCACGACTAACAAACCCGATTAAGACGACGGTTGAAACATCGAAATTATACCAGACTAAGAATGAAACGTGCCTCGAACAAACTACGACAAATAAAAGAAAATATACGTATATAGTTTAAACGACTAAGTAGTAAGCTATGTAAGAAGAAGATAATAGATGTATTAATAATCAAATAATATTAAAAAGAATTACTTTATAAAAAGATATAATGAAGAAACTACTTCTTGAATTCTACATGAACTCAGGTAAAAGAAAGCCCGATCAGATAATCATTTTCAGGAATAATGACCCAAAGTGGAGATGATTGACTCTCTGTTTAAGAAGGTTTTAGACACCCAAGATGATGGTATAATAGGACTTTTGACTCAAAGTTTGTTAGTGACAAGTTATTAATCAAAATTTTAATAAAGATTAATATATATAAGATAAGAATAAGAAAATTGGTGGTTTATAGTTCAAGACTCATAATAAGAACTTAAGACATGTAACTTTGATAAAGAAAAGAATTATTTCCATTTACAAAAATATACATTTTTGTTTTAAATAAAACATACCATTTTAAACAATCAAATAGAATGGGTGAAGTGCATTCTTAAGCATGAATTATCGCATATTAATCATAATATTTATGATTAGGGTTTATTATTGAAAAGCATTGCACATTGGTTCATTCCGAAGATCACACTCAAGGTGAGTCCTTCGGCCCTATTTTTAAATGTATTTTAAATTGTTTTGGGGGAAAAGCATGAAATGATTCTTTAAAGTATATGATGAGTTAAACGGGATAATATATAATATGAGGGTATAAGTTTGAATCAGTAGTATGGATCTATATACTACTGAGTTCTAAATCCCTCTATAATCATTAACCTCATGGGTGAGGCCACAGAATATATTGGTAGATCTATCGTGTTAGAATGGCCCGCTCTCGCGACCAGTCGCACTGGTCAGGTTGTGGCGAGAGAATTTATATGTCTGGATAGTTGTGGGGTAACGACGTGTTTCTTGGTTTGATTATGGGCTTATGACCTAAATAACATAGTACCTAGCTAGTCTATGTGGATTATATTATGCCTTATTTCATCATATGATTTTTAAAAGAGATGTATGGTTGTAAGATTACAAAACCCCGAAAGCTCACCAACTTTATGTTGACTTTATTACCCTTCGTGCTTTTCAGGGTGATAGGTGAGCTCAACATGGATTCCCGGAACTTTGTCTTTGGAAGGGTCAAACGTTAACTCTTTAAATGTTTTTAAATAAAACTAAGTTTGTGTAATAAAAGTAGTATTCGTTACTACTGAAAATGTTTTAATGTAGAATAACCAAGTACTCGTATGATGTTGACTTATGGTTTCAATAACTAATAACATTTTAGTATACGTTTGACCATGAAAGTTGGGTCAACTCCAACTTCCGTTACCACCACGTCACATGATCTTCCGCTGTGATTTTCGGGGTGTGACAGAAGTTGGTATCAGAGCCAACGGTTATAGTGAACTAGAAAGTATTTTTCAAAAATCTAGACTATAACCTTTAAAAAGATTATTTGACTCCAAAGACAATTCCGTGTCATGAGCATAATAATAGTCACTATGAGATTAAGACTATTAATTTTGTGTGCTAGAACTTTGTAAAAATTAATATGTACGCATGCATGCATTTCTCTATTTGTAGATGTCTGACCGAGTTAGCCGAGAGAGAGCACCTGACTTTAGCAGTAGCACCGATGGGAGCCTCTTTCCTCGACACCATGGTATCACCCTACTCAGCCATACTTCGCAGCTACCATATACCCGGGTATGGAAGACTCGGGGAATGGTTGGATATCTGAGTCCGATGATGAGAGCCCTACCCCACCAGCAGTCGCACTCGAGCCCATTGCTGAGGAGCCAGTTGGATTGGCCTCAGAGAGTGAGACTCATACTGCTGTGACTCCTGCTGCTTCTATTCCCCTCATGCGGCACCCACCAAAGATTAGGATGGTGTATGAGCGAAGGGAGCGCAGGGAGAAGAGAGAGGTGGTTGAGGATGATGCACCGCCAAGGATTAAGTTGGTGTATGAACGGAGGAAACGCAGAGAGAAGAGAGAGAAGTGATGGATGATGATGTCATGGAGAGTACGCCCATGCCCAAACGGGCCAGACTTTTAGATGATCAGTGGAGATGGATTATGGATGCCATGAGAGGTTGGGCTTCGAGGGATGGGATTCCTTCCACCTTTGAGGAGGGAGAGTCGTCTTCTGCGCCACACAGGACCACTATGGGCGGTGAGCCCATCGAGCGTGTGATGATTACCTTGGTAGCCCAGTGTGTGCGACTCGAGAAGGAGCTACTGTCTACCAGAAAGAAGATGAGGATTCAAGAGGAGGTGAGTCAAGCTTTGGATGGAAGATTGATGACGATTGAGGAGGAGAGGTTATTAGATGACAGCTATGAGCCAGATGCACTTCCGTATAGCAGACCTGGAGACTAGCCTCGCAGAGACTAGGGATCGACTGACCCAGGCAGAGCAGAGAGCAGACGTGGCCGAGACAGCGTTGGTGACAGCACAGCAGTACGCGATAGTGATGGGAGAGAGAGCGGAGACTTCGATGGCCATGGCTACATTATGTTTGATGATGATTTCATATCTCACGCATGTTGGTAGTGGAACCTTGTTTTAGGATGATTTTGAGATTAGCCAGGGTACTTGAACACTTTCTTTTTGACCGAGTTATAAACTCGATGATGCATGTAGACTGATTTACTTATGATCTTTTGATAACTAACTCGTATGTATTTGATAACCATGAATGAACTTGACGCTTATGGAAATTTAAAAAGTTTTATCCTAATGATAAATGTTTAATCGCATAAATACTTGATTATTGTATGATTATTCAAGGAACCAATTATATAGAATAAACCATCATAATAATATAATAACAAGCGTACGTAAACTAAACATCTTCTTCCCTACCTTCGGAACAGAATTGAATCATGCCACCTGTAACACGAAACACGTCCTCGAGTGGAAACGTCAATTTACCAACCACCCCAGAGGAACTAGCCCAATTGATAGCTCAACACGTCAAATCAGCTCTAGAACAACATGATGCAAATCTAATGGCTGGTCAAGTAAGGAGGCAAGAAAATACGGGTAATGGCCTTGGAAACGGAGCAGGAAATGGTTCAAACGTAGGTTCCGGTATTGGTGCAAACAACGGATCCGGTACGAACGGAAACCCAGGAAGTTCATCAGGTGGACAACCACAAGGGTGTTCATATAAGACATTTCAAGGATGCAATCCAAGAACTTTTACAGGCGCTGAAGGACCATTAGACATAATCCGGTGGATCGAAAGGATGGAGACGGTTATAACGATAAGCAATTGTTCTAACGATCAAAAGGTCAAGTATGCAACCTGTTCCTTTCAAGATGCAGCATTGTCATGGTGGAATTCCCAGCGCCAAATTTTGGGCGATACCAACGCATATGAACTTACTTGGGAACAACTAAAGGAGATGCTGCTTAAAGAATATTGCCCACGCAATGAGCTCCAGAAGATTGAGACCGAATTCTGGAATCATACCATGAAAGGAGCTGAGATTCGGACATACACCTCAAGATTCAATGACCTTGCAAGATTGGTACCTCGAATGGTCACGCCGGAATATGTCCGAATTGAAAGATACATATGGGGATTGGCACCTCAAATAAGGAGCAATGTTACAGCTTCCAAACCTACCACCATCCAAAGTGCAATCGCTATTGCACACTCCTTAACTGATGACGCAATACGAAATGGAACCCTGATCAAGAAGGACGATCAAGGAAAGAGTGCGATGGAAATTGAGAGGAAGACGGTTAGAGTGAACCGAAGATTATTTGATGGAAAGAGAAAGTGGTTTGAAAATCCCAAGGGACCAGTAAACAACAGGAAAAATTTTAATCAGAGATCTGAACGGGTTTATGTGGCAACATCAAACAATGGAAGATCAACCAAAGAATCTCAAGGAAAATGCAGTAAATGTGGATATCCCCATACTGGTGATTGTAAAATTTGTACTCATTGTCATAAGTTTGGACATCTAAGCCAAAATTGCCGAGCAAAACCTGATGGAAGAATGATCAGAAATGATCAAGCTTGCTATGAATGTGGTGTGGTTGGACACTTCAAGAAGAATTGTCCAAGACTGAATGGATCTAGAGCCAGAGGGAGAGCCTTTGAAATGAATGCCAAGGAAGCACAGCAAGAACCGTCAGTAGTCAACGGTACGTTTCTTATCAATAATCATTATGCCTCTATTTTGTTTGACACTGGTGCTGATTTGAGTTTTGTATCCAAAGAGTTTGAACCATCATTGGGAATTAAACCATGTAAGCTAAGAAAGAAGTATATTATAGAGCTAGCTAATGGAAAGAAAATAGAATCCAATGAAGTAATTAGAAATTGCACGATACAACTTAACAACCATTCCTTTAGTATTGACTTATTACCTGTCGATCTGGGAAGTTTTGACGTGGTTATTGGAATGGATTGGCTCTCTCGAAATCATGCTGAAATAGTATGTTTCGAGAAAATCATCCGATTGCCAACTCCTAGTGGAGAACTCTTAATCGTACAAGGAGAAAAGGGAAAACCCTCATTCAAAATTATAAGTGTCATGAAAACATATGGATACCTGAATGAAGGATATCCCGCCTTTCTGGTAAAAGCCATTGACACTAAGAATGAGGAGCGAAGAATCGAAGATATTCCCATTGTACGAGAATACCCAGAGGTATTTCCCGAAGATTTGCCAGGGTTACCTCCACAAAGACAGATCAAATTCCAAATTGATTTGATACCCGGAGCTGCACCAGTAGCACGATCACCATATCGACTAGCACCTTCTGAAATGCAGGAGTTGTCAAAACAACTGCAAGAATTATTAGAAAGAGGGTTCATTCGACCAAGCTTTTCTCCATGGGGAGCACCAGTGCTATTCGTCAAAAAGAAAGACGGATCATTCAGAATGTGTATCGATTATAGAGAATTAAACAAACTCACCATTAAAAACCGATACCCACTACCAAGAATTGATGATTTGTTCGATCAATTGCAAGGATCCAGCTACTACTCAAAGATAGATTTACGGTCTGGATATCACCAACTGTTGATAGCAGAAGAGGATGTTCCAAAAACGGCTTTTAGAACACGTTACGGTCATTACGAATTTCTAGTAATGCCGTTTGGATTAACCAACGCACCTGCCATATTCATGGATCTTATGAATAGGATTTGTAAACCCTACTTGGACAAGTTTGTGATAGTATTCATTGATGATATTTTGATATACTCACAATCCAAGGAAGAACATGAGCAACATCTCAGGCTAATCCTAAACGTGTTAAAGAAAGAAAAGTTGTACGCAAAATTCTCAAAATGTGAATTTTGGCTTCGAGAAGTTCGATTTCTCGGACACATTATTAACGAAGAGGGTATCCACGTGGATCCAACCAAGATTGAAGCAATTAAGAACTGGGAAGCCCCCAAATCTCCAACGGAAGTGCGACAATTTTTAGGGTTAGCTGGTTACTACCGCAGGTTTATAGAAAATTTTTCAAAGATAGCCCAACCATTGACCCTATTGACCCGTAAGGACAAGAATTATGTGTGGGGCGAAGATCAAGAGAGAGCTTTTCAATTACTAAAGCAGAAGTTGTGCAGTGCACCCATACTGTCTCTACCAAATGGAACAGAGGGATTTGTAGTGTATTGTGATGCCTCGCGATTAGGTCTTGGATGTGTATTGATGCAAAAAGATAAAGTCATTGCTTATGCATCAAGACAATTAAAAGTACATGAAAAGAATTACACCACCCATGACCTAGAACTAGGAGCTGTTGTTTTTGCTCTTAAAATATGGATACATTATTTGTATGGGACCAAATGTGTCATTTATACGGATTTAAATATGAGGCGCCGCCGTTGGGTGGAGCTGTTAAATGATTATGACTGCGATATCCGATATCACCCAGGCAAGGCAAATGTTGTGGCAGACGCACTTAGTAGGAAAGAAAGGGAAAAAGCCGCTACGAGTGCGAGCGTTGAAGCTTACCATATACTCGAACCTTACTAACCAGATCCGCAATGCTCAACTCGAAGCATTAAAGATGAAAACCTAGGAAGTGAAGGTCTGCGAGGAATGGTCAAGGGATTAACAACAGATTCTGATAAAATGATACGTTTTGCCAACAGAATATGGGTTCCTAAGCATGGAGAGTTACGCAAAGTAATTCTTGATGAGGCACACAAATCAAGGTACTCGATTCACCCAGGAATCGACAAAATGTATCATGATGTGAAGGAATTTTTCTGGTGGCCTAACATGAAGGGAGACATAGCTGCCTATGTTAACCAATGCATGACTTGCTCCAAAGTGAAGGCAGAATACCAGAAACCATCGGGACTTCTACAACAGCCGGAAATTCCGAAATGGAAATGGGAATGCATTGCTATGGATTTTGTGACAAAATTACCTAGGACAACAAGTGGTTATGATACCATTTGGGTAATTGTTGATCGACTAACAAAATCTGCACATTTCCTACCAATGAAGGAGACCTACAATATGAGCAAATTGGCGAGCATTATACATCAAAGAAGTAGTTTCACGCCACGGTGTACCAATTTCAATCATATCAGATAGAGATAGTCGATTCACCTCTAGATTCTGGCAAACCCTACAGGAAGCCATGGGTACTCGACTAGATATGAGCACGGCCTATCACCCACAAACAGACGGACAGAGCGAGAGAGAACTATTCAGACTTTGGAAGATTTATTGAGAGCTTGTGTGATCGATTTTGGTGGAAATTGGGATACTCATCTACCACTAGCTGAGTTCTCCTATAATAATAGTTATCACACCAGCATCAAGGCCGCTCCATTTGAAGCACTGTATGGAAGGAAGTGCGATCGCCGTTATGTTGGGCCGACATTGGAGAAAGACAATTAACAGGACCAGAAATTATTCAAGAAACAACAGATAAGATTGTTCAGATCCGAAAAAGGCTAGAAATTGCTAATAGTCGGCAAAAGAGTTATGCAGATAACCGGAGAAAGCCATTAGAATTCATGGTCGGCGATAGAGTGTTCTTAAAGGTATCTCCATGGAAGGGAATTATGAGATTCGGTAAAAGAGGGAAGCTGAGTCCACGATTCATAGGACCCTTTGAAATCCTGGAACGGATTGGGAAGGTTGCATACCGACTCAGATTACCAGAGGAACTTGGTAATGTGCACAATGTATTTCACGTATCTAATTTAAGGAAATGCATGACAGATGAATCTCTAGTTATCCCTCCAGATGAAGTTAGTATCAACGACAAACTCCAATTCATCGAAGAGCCAATAGAGGTCTTAGATTGGAAAACTCAGAAACTCAGGCGGAAGCAAATCAAGCTAGTTAAAGTCCGATGGAACTCTAGAAGAGGACCTGAATTTACTTGGGAGCGCCAAGATGAAATGCAACAAAAGTACCCATACCTGTTCAAAACCGGATTTGACTCAGGACCAACAGCGTAAATTTCGGGACGAAATTTCTTAAACGAGGGGAGACTGTGACACCCGGTCAAATCAGGTCAACTCTCGAAACCATCCGCAATAATTAAATTATGATTATTTAACGTTTAAGTCTAATTAAACAAAACCCTGCGTTAACGTTTATCAAACCTAGCAAGTGTTTAACAAATTCTTGAATAATTATAACAATAATAATAATAACAATAAACATAATAATAATAATAATAATAATAATAATAATAATAATATAATAATTATAATAATAATATGAATCATCTCTTGGATATCCAAGAATGATTTTTATGTTTTGCATGGAAGACAACACACATTTATGTGTGTGTTTAAAAACCATAATCACACACACTCACCCAACTCTTCATCTCCTCTCTTCCACTTCACTCCCACACACCACCACCACCCTTTCATCGGCCGCCCCCCCTTCCCCTCTCGCCAGACACCGCACCACCACTGCCGCCCGTCACCATCATCACCACCCACCGCCGCGATCACCACCCCACACCCGCACCGACCGTCGCAACCCACCACCCCACCACCCGATACCATCTACCACCGGCACCACCCCACACCCGACATCACCCTCCGCCGCGACCACCATCACCACGCGATTACCACCACTGTCACCTGAAACCCGCACCACCACGTCACCCGAAACCGCCATCACCCGACCGCCATCTTCCACCGTCGCCTTCACCCGCCGCCACCTCCACCATTACGCGCCCTTCACCTCCGACCACCGTCACCAAACCGCCATCACCACCGTCGCCTTCATCCGACACCTCCACCATTACCGCCGCCTTCATCCGACACCCTCACCACCACCGTCGCCCCTCACCTGACATCGCCACCACTACCATCACCTTCACCCGACACCGCCACCACTACCACCACCCTCACCCGACACCATCACCCCGTCACCCTCACCCGACACCACCGTGAACCCCCCCCCCCTCTTCCTTCACCTTCGGCTAACACCAACCAAGTAACTACCTTCACTTGCATTCACCTTAAGGCACCTTAGTTGGAACTTAGTTAGAACCCGAAGTTTCATCGAGGAATCAAGAATCAAGCTTGCATTGTGATAAGGGTTTCCATCTAGTGTCACCAAAGGTATATTAGAATACACAATGTATATATGTTCATGCATGGATGATCAAGAAAAGGATCTTGATAAACCCTAGTTCACCCATTTACGTATTGTATGAAATGGTTGTTTTAATGATTTTCGTATGCAAAATGTCTTATGTATGGGTTTGATGAATCTGAAAATAGGTTGTTTATGGATGTTTAGTAGATAAGAACATGTTACATTAAGGATCTAGATGGTAAAAATATGTATGTATGTATATATTATGTATGTAAGTAGGTAAGGCCATGTGGATGGAAAGAATGATGAAGTATGGTCTTGATAAGAACATTAGAAAAGTCCATTGGATTAACAAGACTATTACTAACATGAAAATAATAAGTAGGTTAAAGACTTTGGGTGACTATTATAAGAAAAATAGTTACAAATGACTAGTTTAAAGTAAATGGAATTTTAAACACAATTAAAGGATTCTCTTAGGTAAAAATCGACAAAAGGACTTTGAGACTAAGATTTATGGTTAAGATCAAACAAATGACCAAGGAGACACCACGACTAACAAACCCGATTAAGACGACGGTTGAAACATCGAAATTATACCAGACTAAGAATGAAACGTGCCTCGGACAAACTATGACAAATAAAAGAAAATATATGTATATACTTTAAACGACTAATTAGTAAGCTATGTAAGAAGAAGATAATAGATGTATTAATAATCAAATAATATTAAAAAGAATTACTTTATAAAAAGATATAATGAGAAAACTACTTCTTGAATTCTACATGAACTCAGGTAAAAGAAAGCCCGATCAGATAATCATTTTCAGGAATAATGACCCAAAGTGGAGATGATTGACTCTCTGTTTAAGAAGGTTTTAGACACCCAAGATGATGGTATAATAGGACTTTTGACTCAAAGTTTGTTAGTGACAAGTTATTAATCAAAATTTTAATAAAGATTAATATATATAAGATAAGAATAAGAAAATTGGTGGTTTATAGTTCAAGACTCATAATAAGGACATAAGACATGTAACTTTGATAAAGAAAAGAATTATTTCCATTTACAAAAATATACATTTTTGTTTTAAATAAAACATACCATTTTAAACAATCAAATAGAATGGGTGAAGTGCATTCTTAAGCATGAATTATCGCATATTAATCATAATATTTATGATTAGGGTTTATTATTGAAAAGCATTGCACATTGGTTCATTCCGAAGATCACACTCAAGGTGAGTCCTTCGGCCCCATTTTTAAATGTATTTTAAATTGTTTTGGGGGAAAAGCATGAAATGATTCTTTAAAGTATATGATGAGTTAAACGGGATAATATATAATATGAGGGTATAAGTTTGAATCAGTAGTATGGATCTATATACTACTGAGTTCTAAATCCCTCTATAATCATTAACCTCAGGGGTAAGGCCACAGAATATATTGGTAGATCTATCGGGTTAGAATGGCCCGCTCTCGCGACCAGTCGCACTGGTCAGGTTGTGGTGAGAGAATTTATATGTCTGGATAGTTGTGGGGCAACGACGTGTTTCTTGGTTTGATTATGGGCTTATGACCTAAATAACATAGTACCTAGCTAGTCTATGTGGATTATATTATGCCTTGTTTCATCATATGATTTTTAAAAGAGATGTATGGTTGCAAGATTACAAAACCCCGAAAGCTCACCAACTTTATGTTGACTTTATTACCCTTCGTGCTTTTCAGGGTGATAGGTGAGCTCAACATGGATTCCCGGAACTTTGTCTTTGGAAGGGTCAAACGTTAACTCTTTAAATGTTTTTAAATAAAACCAAGTTTGTGTAATAAAAGTAGTATTCGTTACTACTGAAAATGTTTTAATGTAAAATAACCAAGTACTCGTATAATGTTGACTTAAGGTTTCAATAACTAATAACATTTTAGTATACGTTTGACCATGAAAGTTGGGTCAACTCCAACTTCCGTTACCACTACGTCACATGATCTTCCGCTGTGATTTTCGGGGTGTGACATATATTCTATATTAAAATATTATATTCTAACTATTCATGTTTATTAATAACTATAATATGTTTAATTAATGGGTATTTAGCAGATCTATCTATCTATAAACAAAATTAAAAGAAACGTGAAACAGTTGTAAGCATCATCATACTATTTTTCTATCCCTATAATATTAATAATAATATTGAATACTAATAAAATAACTCAAACCTTTTTAATGTAAAATTTAATAAAATATAAACCTTTTATTATTAAAAACACACTTTTTAAAAACAAAATTGTATAAAATACAGAATCCAACAAACTTTTTTTTTAAAAAAAAAAATCATTTTTCTTAAAACAAAATATATAAAACTCACAATTTTTTTATAAAACAAAGTTTAAGAAAAAATCATTATTATTTATTTAGTTAAAGTATCTATTTATACGTAATTATAATCATACTTATTATTTTATAATGCATAAATATTTTATTATTAATATATATATATATATATATATATATATATATATATATATATATTTATTTATTTATTTATATATATATATGTATGTATGTGTATGTGTATATATATATATACACATATATATACATATATATATATACATATATATATATATATACATATATATATATACATATATATATATATACATATACATATTTATATATATATACATATATATATACATATAATATATATACATATATATATATATATACATATATATATCTATATATATATATATATATATATATATATATATATATATATATATATATATATATATATCATATGAGATGGGTATTTTAAGATACCATGAAATTAAGAACAAATATTATACTCAATGCATAAGATACAACTATTTTTAGGGTAAAATAGTATTTTTAATATTATTTACAGATTACCCTTACAGTTAGTTACATAATAACCTTACACTTACTTGAACTTACATAAAATTTTACATTATCTAACTATAAACAAAAAAATCTTAATTTGTTTTGATTATATCTTTTAATCTATCATGTTTAAAAACTTTCTGAGACTACAATTGTAACCTGTGTATTTTTAAACATTTTGGTGTAAATTGTTTGCTTAACCGATCTGTATTTTGTGAGTTATAATAAGTTAATGCGTAAATGTACAAGTCGTCACGCAAAACCCGTTTATTTGCTGCTTTAAATTTTAGCTTATAAAGAAAATAATAGAGTTTTGTAAAATTACTACAAGAATAACAAAAATTAAAAAATATAATGGAGTTTTTTAAAATTAGTACAAGAATAACAAAAATTAAAAATACGTGTCAGATGTAAAATATCGTCCCGCCACATTACGCGGGTAGTTTTCTTGTATATATATATATATATATTATATATATATATATATATATATATATATATATATATATATATATATATATATATATATATATATATATATATATATATATATATATGTATTGAACGGCTTTTCTTGTATGTATATATATATATATATATATATATATATATATATATATATATATATATATATATATATATATATATATATATATATATATATATATTATATATATATATATATATATATATATATATATATATATATATATATATCTTTATAACCGCTTTAATCGACTCTTTTCATTTATGGTGTCATATAACACGTGGCACACATATTGTGAAAGCTTATGTGAACAATATACGGAATCTTTGATCTATTTTGGCGGTTTCCTTTGCTTTTATATGCTCTTTTCATAAAGCAAAAGCCTCCTTTTATATAAGTAAATAAAAAATGCATTCATACTTAGAATTTCTATGCTTTACCAAAACAATCTTTGTTGGTATCCCCACTCAATTTGTGTTTATATGCGATGTTGTGAAGTTAACATCTACCCAAAATATAGATTTATTATGATCTCGAAATTTATGCTAGAATAAGTTACAAAACTAATTGTTAATTTACTGATGTATAAAGCATTCAAGAGATGAATAAAAATGTATGAATCTGTACGCTTATATAATTTGTTTTAAATTTGGATGTGAAGAGACTTAGATTTTGATTTTAAGAAACTCGAGATCAAGAAATACTATATTACCTTTATGTAAAACATATATTATAGAAAAAAGTACAAGGAACTTTGACCTCATTCGAAATTCATAACATTGTCATTTTGTAAAATATGATTATATGAAAAAAACACATCTATTAGTGATAGTATAGAGTAAATTTAAAAAAAAGAAATTTATCTTTCTAATTAATTTTACTTAAATCTTAATGTTTACTAATCATAATGGACAACATTTATAAACATGGTTTCTTTTATCTTTAGTCCTTTAATTCAATTGTTCTTAGTCTGTGTAGTTAAGTAAAATCACTAGGTTATGACATGCAGTGGAAATAGTTCGAGACATGGCAAAACATTGTCAACACCATGGACTATTAGAAACTTGGATACTACCTGTATAAAGATCGGAAACATGGACGAATGTCTATGCTTTTATGGTTTACCACATATATGGTAACTCTATTTGGCTCAAGTCCTAAGTCCCAACAACAATCACCCCATCAATTCTGTACAACTAGTTAAAAGGTTCAATAATATAAAGAAGTTTGATTTGGAATTAAAAGATATAAAAAAATCTAAGATGATTGTCAATGTAAAGCATAACTATCACTTCTAGAAGGTCACAATGAACATAGTTGCGCTACTTGCATAGCGTAATGATAAGTTTAGTTTTGATTGATAAGTGCTTTAAGTTGCTTTTTATTTTCTATTGTTATGCTCTTGTTTGGAACGATTATGTATTTAGTTTGTGTTTGGAACACTTTTCAAAATCAACGCCAATGCTAATAGTTTGTTATGAATCAGTTTACAAATTATGAATCAATTTTATCATAATTTTGTATTGTGTTTCATATTGAATGTATTGAGTTTTTTAGTAACCTTCATATTATCAATTTTATCATAATCAGATTACAAAATTATAAATCAATTTTATCATAATGTATTGATCAAGAGACAATCAGGTTTGGGTCTTTGAACCTCCATATTATCCTTAGTTTCACCCTTGTCAACACCCTCAGACTACTCACTAGCATTTAGGTCAAAACCTTATATCTCGAAATGTCAGTGTTACCATTAACACACTCATAGTAAAGATCCTCACCATCAATATTTGAATCTTAAGAATCAACATCACCAACCAGATCATCAACTTTCAACATGGTGGAAAGATAAATAGTAATATGATCTTCATTACTCATCGGAGTGTAGTTACCACTCAGAGGAAGAGGTACCACATTGAAACCTGATCTTGTTTTTGATATTTAGAAACTTCTGAATGGGTAATGTGACTAAGTATAAAGGTTGCACTCTTAGAGTACTTGCAGGACCACAGAAAGGGGTCAATACAATCAGTTTTACAATGAAGAGAGATTTAGAACACTTAACGGATCAAATAGGGAACCAGGTTTAAGTTGAAGATACTAAGAAGACAAGTAAGTAAGAGACTAAACAAGAACAATAACAAAGTACGTATGATTTTCAAGAATATTGTATATTACTCTCAAGTTCTATTACAAGTGTTAAAAAGCATAAAAATAAATACAAGAACCTGAGATACTTTATGCTATATCCTACAGCCGGCTACACTCTAAAATCCACCTGGAAACACTAATCTAGACAACAAGATCAATGTAAAGTCAAAACGCAAATTGCCTTTTGACTAGTGATTATAACATGCCATAACTCACATTCTAATATATTACAAAAGGATAAAAGGTTCATGAGTTGAAAGTTACAGACCACGAACCATAATCTACAGTTGATAAAAGCATGGACCTTTTCATTAGCTTATCTAAGTTGGTGAGTCTTTAGAGTGGCAGTGGAAAGTAGTTTAGCTTTTGTCAAAGGGTGAACATAGAAAGCATGTCTTCTCTGTCTTTGGAAGAAATCAGTCTTTAGCTTCGGAAGACTTTGTCTCTAAAGCTTCAGAATACTTTGTCTCTAAAGCTTCAGAATACTTCATCTTTGACTTCAAAAGATTTGGTATTTGGCTTCGGAAGATTTTACACTTAGCGTATTTTTCACTAGTCGTGTAAAACTTTTGAAGTAGCTTTACTCTGCACTTCATGCATGCAAGCTGGAAGATCTTCGGTTGCATTGGTTGCATCAGCCTTTAAGTGTAAACCTTACAAACTCATCTAGACTGATACTACCAAAACAAAGGAGATTATTCAGATATTGAAAGTCCTCATCAGGATCAAGACCATTCCTTTCTTCATCATTTGGTTAGGATTCCTCAGACTCTCATAGTATCTCCTCATGTCATAGAGATCATATAGAGGAAGATCAAGCATGTCTTGCTAGAAGTAGACATCTTGATGTCCTTGATCTCTAATGACATACCCTCTTTTTGTATTTGTAGCAAAAGTCCAGAACAAGATGGGTCTCCTAGCTACAAGAGGCTCTACATGTGTTGGACCTAGTTGAGCAGGCTCTTCTTGAGCTACCTAAGGATGTTTTGACTCATCCTGAGGTGTAAATGTGGATGCCTTGGACTTCTTCTTCTTCTTAGTGTCTCTCTTTATGGCCATCATTTTCTTCCTTTTTACATATTTCAACTGAGAAGACTAGCCTTCAGCACCAGCTTGTTCTTGTGTGTCTTTCTCAGTTAGATCATTTTCCCTCACAGGTTCAAAAGGAGAGGGATCAGGACCCTGCTGTGGATCAGAAGATGAAGTTGGCTCTGGTTTAGCTTTAGATCCAGGTTGTGTTCTCTCAGGGGGGTTCAACCTTGACCTTAACGTCAGGTGCAGCTTGACTTGGTGGAGAATGCCAGTCAACAAGCTCACCCTTTTTAATCTTCTGCGTAATCACCCTAATGTGCTCATCCATGTTTTATAGGGATATTGGACCAAGTTCCTTCCGGAGAATCCATACAGCTTCAAGAAGCTCATCATCCTCTACCTATCAGCAGACTTCTTTTGACTCTTTTGGATGATAGCTCTTGACTTTGCAGCCTCTTCCCTCATCTTCCTCTTAGCAACCTTTTGTTCTTTCATTACTTGTTGCTCAAGCTGCTTGAGGTACTCAAATTCTATGTACTCATATGATAAGGGAAGGAGTATACATGGCTGATAGAGGCTTGTGGCACTCTGGTAGCTAATCCTATTTTGTTTTTCTACTTCCTTGTCTACCAGAGGTTGTTGTTTGGTTGCCACGACCTCTATCTCATGACTGCTTGAACGAACATGTTTGTAGAGTCTTTTCTTCACAATGTCTTCCTTGATCTTGAGGAGCAGTTTTGCATCCTATACCTCCTTCCTCTCCTTTGACAACTCAGTGTCAGCCAGTTCATTAAGCTCTTTTAAGGAAAGAGAGATGAGTTCATCAATGTTGTAGTTCCTAGTCCCCAAATAGTTCAATCTGGCTGCCCTTAACTCATCATCCTAAGTATTTGGCCAAGGGGCAGCCCTGATTACAACTTCCATGAAGCCTGGGACGTATTTGAACTCTCTCCCACTAGCTTTCTATTACTCTCTCTCTCCTTCTCCTCAATCTCCTCAAGAGTCAACTTTCTTTTCCCTTTGTCAGAGAAAGTTTGTGAAGCACCTTCATCACCTAGTGTCTCACCAAGGGTAATGGATGCTGAAGAGGTTCCTGTCTCAAGTTTCACATGCTCAACTACTATGCCTTCAGATAAGGTTTACCCTTCGATGCTAATCTTGGGGTCCACCTCAACATCCAGTTGACCAACAGTCTTGCCTGCTAGCCTCTGGCTGTATAATCCGTATCTCAATTCATACTTTTCCAACACTCTGTCTTGAATCATGTCTTCTAACCTTGCAGCTTACCTGTTTTGACTTGGATTGGCAAGTGAAAGGTCAATCAGATAGATGCTCTCATAGAATCTCAGGTTGGAGAAGTTGAAGATTTCCAGTTACCCCTAAGATCTAAAGATTACCAGGACTCTTATATCAATGTCATACCTCCATCCTATAATTGGATTCTCAATGTGCTGAGATGGGGTAGGCATAGCCCTTGGTATACCATCCTCAAACAAACTTTGTATGAGTGAGTCCATATTAATTTGGACTTGAGAAGGGTGCTGAGTATGGACAGTTGCAAGTGAGGTTAGTGAGTCCTCAATGTCCATACTCTGAGAGGAACTCCTAGGTCCTGTGATTGCTAGGATGTTGGATCTAGAAAGGCTGGCGCAACCAAAACCAAATCACTTAGAATTTTTTGGTACAACTAATAAAGGACTTCCGAAGCTAAGTGTGGAACTTTCGAAGGAAGAGGAGCTCTTCCAAAGACAAAGTGAAAGATCAACTTCCGAAGGAAAACTCCAACTTTTGAAGACAAAGTATTCACTTCCGAAGATCAAGACTTAGAGTGAAAGATCAGAAGTCAACTTTCGAAGTATGAAAGAAGTCCTCAAGCCTTGGAAGTATAGAAGCCTCTTCCGAAGTATAAGTGGCTTTGGAAGAACTTGTTCTTTCGAAGCCAACTTACCTTTGGAAGACACTACTATTATCCAATGAACATAAGTATGGTCTCCCTGACACTCCGCTGCAGACCTCTGAGATACTGCATGGCGTTTTCTCAAAAGCCATGTAGTTGACCATACTTTATTCCACTGTTTACCTTTATTAGTTAGTATAGTTGCCAACTTTAGTTGGTGACAAAAGGTAAGTCATGGACATGTCATGACTACCATATCTTAGATAATAATTTATCTAAGATACCTTAACTTTAGCATTGTAGTATATGCTTTAGTCTTAGGTTTCCAGCTGGTATTAAAGTATATCCGGCTGTAGGATCTAGTATATATAGTTTCTCATTGTAACTCATGTTTTATGCTTGTAAGAGTCTTGTAATACTTTGAGTTGAGAAGTAATATATACAAGTGCCTTGAAAGTTATTTCCTTGTGTTCTTTGTTACTTATTGTATTATTATCAACTCTTAGGAGAGATTATACTTCATCTGATTTGAGTGTAATACAAGTGAGTTTGAGAGAAATCCATGTGTTAAGCAACAAACCCGATCCTGCAATTGGTGTCAGAGCTTATTAGGCTCTTGATTGTGAGATCTTACCATCCTAATCAACCTGTTTTTCACTCCTCCTTACACCACACTCAAAATGGCCCTCAACAAGTCTGAAGTAGAGATGGGGACGATGACTAAAGCACCCATCATCACCCCTGAAAACTTCAGGTCATGGAGCAGACGGATGGAAGGGTTCATCAGGTATCAAGATAGCAAGATGTGGCAATCTATTATCAATGGCCCGTATAAGCCAAAGGTGGCTGGTGGAAACGGTGCCATGATAGAGAAAGCCGTTGAATACTACTCTAATGATGACCGGAAGAAGCTGGACATTGACAGCAATGCTATGACTGTTCTCATGACTGCAATTCCCAACTCCATTATAGTGGGGTTTGAGCATTGCAAGTCAGCCAAAGAACTATTTGATGCACTTGCTCACATGTACTCCAGCTCCAATGACTCCAAGGACTCACTGAAGCAGCAGTTCGAGAACTTCACCTACATTGTTGGAGAGACCCTCAGCCAGCAATACTTCAGGTACATGGATCTCATTTCTTCCCTTCAGTCTGTGGGAATTGCTCTTGAACTTAAAGACCTCACAAGAAAGTTCATGAGTGCACTCCCCAATGAGTGGACGTTCTACTATGTCTCCATCAAGAGAACAGAAAATTTGAACACCCTCACCATGACCGAACTCTATGGCATCCTTGATGGATATCGTTTGGAAATGGAAAACAAGAGAGGCCATCAGACAAGCAGACCCTTGAGTCTTCCTGCTAGCAACGCTTTAATGGTTGCTGAAGGCTAAGGACCCTCCCAACCTTAACAGTACCTGACTTACACCCAACAACCATCCTGTTCTTCTAGGCCATACATCACATTTCCTGAGACTTCAAGGTCTCAACAAGCTCAGCAAAGCTCCTTTCAGGACAGCTGCTTTTGTCTCAGGAAGTGGACATTCTAGTGATTATCAGTATTGCTTTGATGATCTAGAGTGCTTCAGCCCACATGACGTGGAATACGTGGACATAGTCCAACAAATGGCTCTCTTAAGCTACAGAGCAAAGAAGTTCTTCAAGAGAACTGGAAGGCAATTTCCCCAGAACCCAATCAACAGCAAATTTGGGTTTGACAAAACCAAGGCCAAATGTTACAACGGTAACCAACTTGGTCATTTTGCAAGGGAATGAAAGGCTCCCAAGTCTTATCCGGGAACCCAACAGGCCTCCACATATCCCTCTACACCAAAGCCCACTAGAAAGTCAACAGAGACAGCTGCAATGGCTCAAAAAGTTGATTGGAGCTTCATGGTACATGATGTGACTCTTGCTCAACCACTCATGGCCGGAACAGATGACAATAAGGTATATGAACATCTCTGTACTCCTGCCTATATTGCTAAGGTTAAATTGTATCCGGACTTCAATATGGAGATTAAATCCGATATTGAGTCTTTAAATGTTTTAAAATCTGATTTTTAAAAGGGCTGAATCTGACTATCAAAGAAAAATTGAGGAGTTGGAGAAAACTGTGTCCTTATTAAATCATGAACACACAAACTATAAGACTCAAACAAAGGATTTAATATCCAAATTGTCTGAGGCTCAAGCCCAGCTTGTCACAGTTGAGGCTCAAGCCAGGAAGTATGTTATTTCTAAGCAAAACTTCAAAGCCATTCTTGCATCATCCTCTCACTCAAAACTTTCTTACCGAAACAAAGGTGGGTTGGGAACTAATGAAATTGCTCCACCACACTCTTATGAGTCTATAAGACAACCAAGGTGTGGTACTGAAGAGCAAGAGGTTCCATCTGCTGACACACCTTCTCATGAGTCAAAGAGTGATGCAACTATGGAGACCATCACAGGGAAGAACCAGGTACTTTTACCCACTCCTACCGGTGATGATCAACCCCTGACCACCAAAGCCAGAAGAAGCAGAGCTAAGGCAGCCAGAAAAACTACCAAGAAAGTGGCTGAGTCTAAGCTGAAGATAGACCCAAAGCAAAAGGGTGTATTCATCTCAGTTGGATTCCAGGTGATAGGAAGCTCTGATTCGGGAAAGGAGTGTAGTACCAGCACTCCTGTCCTACCAAAGGATCAGAAGTTAAAGGAAAAGGTTGCTGATGAAGAGAAAAGGAACAAGAAACAACAATCCTCAAATTCCCAAAAGATTAACATTGCATGCATAATGTGTGGTCTGCAAAACCACATGGCCAAGATTGTTACTACAATCCTGTTAGCACACATTATGCAGATAATGATAAAAAGGAAGGAGTCAGGGAAGGTTTCACAATTGGATCTTATCATATGGTTCAAGTGATGAAGAAAGGAAAGCTTGTATCAAATGACAAGAATAACAATGTTTGGATTGTGGATAGTGGATGCTCCAGGCACATGACAGGGAACAGATCTCTTCTTCAACAATTTGGAGGTGAGGCCGGAGGATATATTTCTGGCAGAGGAAGTATATCCAATGGAAAATTAAAAGTTGACAAAATTCACTTTGTCAAACAGCTTGAACACAACCTGTTAAGTGTTTCTCAGTTCTGTGATCAAAAGCATCAAATGCTCTTCATAGAACATGAGTGCATTATCCTCAAACCCGAGATGACAATTCCTCAGGAATTGGTGCTTCTTAGATCTCCCAGGAAAGGGGATATGTACAAGTTGGATATGAACAATGCTTCCCCAATGGGTGAAGTATCATGCTTTCTTTCCAAAGCTGATGGTGATGAGTCAACACTATGGCATAAACGAATGTGTCATGTAAATTTTAAGACACGGAACAGATTGGCTAAAAATAACTTGGTACATGGTTTTCCTAAAAAGGAATTTTTCTGCAAAGATAAATGTGTTGCATGCTTGAAAGGGAAGCAACACAGGGCATCTCATAAATCAAAGTTGTTAACTCCATCACCACTCCATTACACTTATTGCATATGGATCTTTGTGGTCCCACAAGTATAATGAGCATTGGAAGGAAAGCATATTGCCTTGTGATTGTTGATGATTTTACTAGGTTTACATGGGTATTCTTTTTAAGAACCAAAGATGAAACTGCTGAAACTTTAAAATCTTTTATTCTTAAAATAGAAAATCAAATTGATCACAAGGTTAAAATAATTAGAAGTGATCAAGGGACTGAGTTTAAGAACCACTTTCTTGACTCATTCTGTAACTCAAAAGGGATTGCCAGACAATATAGTGCTCTTAGAACTTCTCAACAAAATGGTGTTGCTGAGAGGAGGAACAAGACACTTATTGAGGCTTCTCGGTCTATGTTAGCTTATTCAAAGCTGCCTCTAACATTCTGGGCAAAGGCAGTCAGCACTGCATGCTATGTGCAGAACAAGGTTCTTGTAGTTAAGCCACATGGAAAAACTCCTTATGAGCTATGGAACAAGAGGCCACCGTTCATTGGCTTTCTAAGGTCCTTTGGCAGCAGGTGTATCATACTTAACACAAAAGACAATTTGGAAAAATTTGCTGAAAAGTCAGATGATGCCATCTTTGTTGGATATTCCTCTAACTTTAAATCTTATAGAGTTTATAACATTAAAAATCAAAAATTTGAGGAATCTTTCAACGTTGTAGTTAATGAGCACACTCCTTGTGTTAGGGGGAATGGCCCTGATCATATCTTTGATTTAGAATTGTTTCCAAACTATTCTAAACCATCTTGTGAGAATGTTTTACCTGGAACAGGTGCTCAAAGTGATTCTGATGATGATCAACTGTTTGAGCTACCCAGACCTATTCCAAGTTCTCCAAGAGCTGCAATAAATCAAGCTCCCACTATTGGCAGATCTGATAGTATAACTATCTCAAGGGGTAGTGGAGCTTTAACAAGCGGTTCACCTGCTGACCCTTAAACTTCATCAGGTGATACCGCACAACACCAAGCTTATGGAAGCAACATCTTGAAGGAACAGCCAACTGTTAATGCTGTTTCACAGCAAACAAATGATGATGATTCTCATTTATTCAATCAGTCATCATTGAATGAGTTTGAAACATCAGCTGGACCAAGTGTTCTAGCTCCTGAGCAAAATATGTCCAATTTGGATCTATCTTTGCAACTGGAGGTAATTCCTAGACTTAGGATTCATAACACTCATCCAACTGAGAACATCATAGGGGAAGTCTCTAAAGGTGTGAGACACAGAGGACAAACTCACAATGGGAATGTCTGCTTGTACTCATGCTTTTTATCCCAAATGGAACTCAAGAAGGTGGAAAATGCCTTGAAAGATAGTAGCTGGGTTGAATCAATGCAAGAGGAGCTGCTTCAATTCAAAAAACAAAAGGTTTGGAACCTATGTTCGCTACCATCTGGTCAAGTACCTATAGGCACTAAATGGGTTTTCAGAAACAAGAGAGATGATAGAGGCTTGATCATAAAGAACAAAGCAAGACTGGTGGTTCAAGGATACACTTAAGAGGAAGGAATCGATTATACTGATGTCTTTGCACCTATTGCAAGACTTGAGGCAGTTAGGATCTTCCTTGCTTATGCTGCATCCAAGAATTTCACTGTCTACCAGCTTGATGTCAAGGGTGCCTTTCTATATGGGTATATAGATAGGGAAGTCTATGTATGCCAACCTCCAGGATTTGAAGACCCACAGCATCCCAACTATATGTGCAAATTGGATAAAGCTCTATATGGGCTGCACCAAGCACCTAGGCTGTGGTATGAGACATTGTCTCAGTTTCTATAAAAGAATGGTTACACTAGAGGTACCATTGATAAGACTCTTTTCATAAGGAAGTCTGGGAAAGACATCTTGCTCGTTCAAGTCTATGTTGATGACATCATATTTGGTTCCTTAAATGACCAAATGTGTAAAGACTTTGAGAGCATCATGAAGAAGAAGTTTGAGATGAGTTCTATGACTTTTTCCTTGGAATTCAGGTGAAGCAAAAGAAGGAAGGGTTTTTCATCGGTCAATCTAAGTATGTCAATGACATCTTAGAAAGATTTGACATGAAAGATTGTAAGGCAGCCAAAACACCTATACCCAGAAACCATAATCTCTGCCCTGACTCTGAGGGGGAGGATACTGATCAACATCAGTATAGAGCAATTATTGGTTCGCTGATGTATCTCACAACAAGTAGACCTGATATCATGTTTGCAACTTGTATTTGTGCAAGATATCAGGCTGCTCCAAAGGTGTCTCACCTAGTTGCTGCCAAGAGAATCCTCAGATACCTCAAAGGAGCACCTAAACTAGGTCTCTGGTATCCAAGGAATAGTGATTTCAATATCTATGGTTACTCTAATAGTGATTATGGTGGCTGCAATATCAACAAGAAATCAATATCCGGTGGATGTCAATTTCTTGGTGGAAGGATCATCTCATGGCAATGCAAGAAGCAATCATGTGTCTCTACATCAACTGCTGAAGCTGAATACATTGCTGCTGCTAGTTGCTGTGCTCAGCTGCTATGGATTCAGAACTAGATGATAGACTACGAATTCAACTTCATGAGCATTCCTATCCACATTGACAACAACAGTGCTATCTCTATTACTGAAAATCCAGTGAAGCACTCCAAGACTAAGCACATTGATATCAGGTACCATTTCATTAGAGATATTCATGAGAAAAATATAATCAAGCTAATCAAAGTTGACTCAAATGAACAATATGCTGACTTGTTCACCAAAGCCTTTGAACAAAGATTCAAATATGTTATTACAGCTATTGGGATGACAAACCTTGATTAGTCTATCTCATTTGAAAAACCTTTTAATGTGTAAAGTCTTGTGTCAAAACAATCTAAGCCCTGTTGCGAAAAGTCCTTCTCTGAAATTTTCTCTAAGTATAAATTCTTCCAAAGAGGAATCAACCCTCGAAAGATAATTTACATATCTTCCGAAGCAAATTCCTCCCAGGATAATTTTCTCCTGATCTACTTCCGAAGCTTGTAACACTCTCTATTCGGAAAGCAACATATACTCTAGGAAGTAAAAACTTTACCTTCGGAAGTAAATTTGCCTTCGGAAGAACATTACCTTCGGAAATGCTTTATACTCGGTATAAAGACTTTACTGTGTAATGGAAATCTTTTGTTAGTGATGTCGGATTATTTAAATGGACTAAACCTTACCGCCCATGTCACATCCTCCACTGAAACGTCCCATCATCTTATCCAAACCCCTTAAACCGCCATTTCACCCATTTAAATAACTCCGATTAATCACTTTCATCTTTTTACCAAATTTACTGCCCTAAAAGCTTCCTTCATCCCCAATTCACCCAATTCTGAACTATCTTCCTGCAACTTTCTCAAATGGCACTAAACCCTCAGCACAACCAAGTCGCACTTCTTGATTCTTCAAGAAATGCCGACTTCTCAGATATCATCTCCTTTCTTACCCAATCCTCTTATTACACTGCCCTGACTGTTAACCCCATGGTTTACTCAAATCATATGGCTGAATTTTGGGCAAATGGTCAGATTTAAAACCTAAATGGGGTTCGTGTAATTTTGGGCAATTGGTCAGATTGAAACCCTAGCCCCCATCAACAAGCCATTACTGAGGTGAGTCCCACTGATGTGGAGGGGACTCATGTAGATTCAGCTGCCACTATTGAAGGAGCCTCAATGGACCCTCAGAAAAATGGTAACATTACTAAGACTGAATCTACGATAACCATGCCTTTTGATGACTCTGAAAGAGACATCATTGAGCAAGGGAAACCATGGCGCCAAGAAACCACATCTGGTGGTGAGGATGAACATACTAGGTATGCTACCTCATCTCCCCATGATTCATTAAAAGAAGATGAGGGAAGACTCCAACTCACCATTGAAAACCTACTTTCTAAAGTCTCAAATATAAGGTTAGGACTTTAGAGGATAGGTCCGCCACTCTGCAACTTGAGATTGAAAATCTCAAGGCCAAACTAGCTGAGAAACAGATTGAGAGGTCTGTTAGGCACATACCAATTCAGGTCTCATTGACCTCTTCCTCCAGCTCATCAAGCTCTCAAGATGATGCTACCAGAAAGGAGGAGAGTGTTCAGGGACAAAGCCAAAGACAAGAGGAACCACAAAGTCAAGCTCTCACTTTCTTAAGTTCAAGATACCCTATGCAATAAGCTTCAGTTTTTCATGAGCCTCCTCCAGTTGTAATTCAAATGGATCAAAGGATGCTCCAAGATCTCAACAGGTTCTTCAACAAGTTCCTGTTGGAATCTCTCATTGAACAGCCAAGTCTTGACTTGTCTGTGATTTACTTCAGAGCTCAAGAGCTTTAGAGGATAAATGCACCTTCTACCACTATTGAGGAAGTTGGTCAACCTAAGGTCCAAGTGGAACCTGAGATTAATTTCAAAGGGGAAACAAGGACTAATGGCCCAGCAACTGAGACAGTTAGGATAGATAGTGCATTCTCACAGACTTCCGAAGCACAGGTCAAAGCCTCAGAAGAACAATTTCAATCTTCCAAAGCTGAGATTGCAGCTGCGGAAGGACTATTCTCTTTATCCGATGATCTAATAGTCACAAATGCCATCCTAGAACTTGTATCTGAGGTTAATAGGGAGGATTTTCTCACCCAACCCCTAGCTCAAACATCAGCATTAACTCCAGCTCCCATTTCCACCACTCAACCTGAACCTTCCATTCAAGAACCCCCAAAGTCTAGCACTTCCGAAGACATCAAAGGAAAGGGGAAGATGACTAAGGAAGAGCTTCAGGAGGAAGAAAGGTTAGAAAAGCTAAAAAGAAAAGGTAGACTTCCAACAGGAAAACTGCTAGCTGCCAGTAGCAAAGCAGCTGCAGCCAACCAGGAGGCTGTCAACAATAAAAGAAGGGTGGAAATCATTAACAGCTTATCAATCTAGGAGCTGTGAGTGAAGATGTACTTCTGCTACCACTAGAGGAGTTAGTTGAGTTGGAAAAGGCAACTTTGCTGCAAAAACAACAAAAAGAAGAAGCAGCAAGGTTGGCCTTAGAGGAAGAAAGGGAGAGGAAAGAAAGAGAAGCTGATCAGTAGCTCAGGAGGGAAAGGATAACTTTCCTAACCTCCAGGGGTTTCTCTCTAGAAGAACTATCTCCACACAACAATGATACGATCTTATGGCTCTTCAACAAAGAGCAAGATCAAATGGAGAAAGAGAGAAAGAAAGCTGCCAAGGAAAAGCTGATGTTGAAGAGGAAGAAGGAAGAGAAAGCAGGACTAGCTGCTGCCAAGAATATAGGTGAAAAGTCCTGGATGAAAAACTATCTCCGGGCTCATGGCCTCTCTAGCAGGCAGGTGGGTCCTATGTCTGAAAAGACCCTCCAACGACATATCAGTGACATAAAGGCTGACATTCGCTTGGGGAAGAGGAAGGAGATGTACAGAAGGGGACAGGGGATGATCTTCAAATCAACCACTCAACCCCAACCTCAAACCAAACCACAACTTGAACCAATTCCTTTTCCATTCCCCATCAAAACTGAACCAACCACTGAACCTTACACCCCTGAACCTACACCATCACCCTTATCAACCTCCTCACCTCAACCACCTAAACTACCTATCCTCCAACCCAAAACACTAGCTAGAACCCAAACACCACAACCTACCCAACAACCTCTCAAGCCATCCCCTCAGCCTTCTAAACATCTCCCCTTAGAGGAGTTCAAGGCAATCAAGACAAAGCTCATCAACTGCATAACCTTGAGCGACATCTCCTGTGAGGAGGATTCAGTCAAATTGACTTATGTTGATGGATCCTCATGTTCCCTCACTAGAGATCAATTTCTTGATCTGCCCAGAGGAACATTGGACCAAGCTGCAAATCTCCTTGGCCTCAATTCAGATACTTTGAATGAGGAAGAAAAGAAGCTAATGAGAAGGCTGGTGACTCTGCTGGATACCAAGAGAGGTGACCGGGTGCCAAGACAACCCCTTGTGCCTAGAAAGAAGATCATCCAGTGGAGGTTCGAAGACTCTTCTCACAACTTTGTTGTTGAGAGAGAGAGTGGAGAGCTCAACAGGCTAAATGCCTCATCTATGCTACACTTAAGCAGATTTGATATTGCTGAGTTAGCAGAGAAGCCATTCTCCAACCCCTCCAACTCTGAAGTAGCTGCTCACATCAGAAATCACCTGGGCAGTCTTCATATGGCCGAGCTAACTGCTAGGAACAAGGTTGAAGAAGAGTTGAAACTGAGAGAGGAGAAGAAAAGAAAGGGATCAACAACCAAAGGCAAAGCCTTTCTACAAATGGTTGAGGGTCCTGAATTTGAATCCATAGTTAGATGGGAGTATGACTATAACTCTCGTCAACTAACTCTTTTCAGGGGGCACAACAAAGGGTACATGTCATTCAGAGTGATAGACTGGATCTCCTATCCACTAATGACTTGTACAAGCTTCTCAGCACCACTTCAGGGAAGCACAAGGAAACAGACAAATATCTTTTGTCCCTGGTGTTGAAAGCTTTGAGAAGCAGAAACAAGTGAGGTTTTGGTAGCATCAGCCTAGGGGGAGATTGTTGGATCTAGAAAGGCTGGTGCAACCAAAACCAAATCCCTTAGACTATTTTGGTGCAACTAATAAAGGACTTCCGAAGCTAAGTGTGGGGCTTGCGAAGGAAAAGGAGCTCTTCCGAAGACAAAGTGAAAGATCAACTTCCGAAGGAAAACTCCAACTTCCGAATACAAAGTATTCACTTCCGAAGATCAAGACTTAGAGTGAAAGATCAAAAGTCAACTTCCAAAGTATGAAAGAAGTCCTCAAGCCTCGGAAGTATAGAAGCCTCTTCCGAAGTATAAGTGGCTTTGGAAGAACTTGTTCTTCCGAAGCCAACTTACCTTTGGAAGACACTACTTTTATCCTGTGGACATAAGTATGGTCTCCATGACACTCCGCTGCAGACCTCTGAGATACTACATGGCGTTTTCTCAAAAGCCATGTAGTTGACCATACTTTATTCCAATGTTTACCTTTATCAGTTAGTACAGTTGCCAACTTTAGTTGGTGACAAAAGGTAAGTCATGGACATGTCATGACTACCATATCTTAGATAATACTTTTGACAGGATCGGATCAAGTTTGATCAATTAGATTTGAATTTTGCAGCGGAATATAACAAAAATAAGATCGAATTCAAGCAAGAAAAGTATGAATATGCAATCACACAATGACGATTATAGAGAGAGAATATTTCTGATAAAGGAATGTTTTCATTCACGCGTAATGCTTCGGTTACAAAACAACTAGGTCAACATTCCTTTTATAGAGGAATGTGACGTCTGCTGATGTCACTTGATAGTGACATCTAACAGAATTATACAAACAACTGAAACAATGCAAACTACTGAAATGTTCTCAACAACTGATCACATCTCAGAGAATGCTAAGTACAAGAACATAAAACTACTAACCTACAACTACTGAAACAATAAACTACTGAAAGATAAAATTACAAATACTGAAAAAGAAAAACCATCACAACTACTAAAGTTAATTACACTAGCTGTTATGACAACTACTGATCACTCTGGTCTTCAGTCTTTCTCTTCAGTACTTCACTTTCAGACTTTGTCTTCAGTTCTTTACTTTCAGACTTTGTCTTCAGACCTTGTAATCAGTTGATGTCTTCAGCTGTTGTGATCTTCTTCAGTAGTTGTAATGTCTGTGAGACTTAGAGGTTTTTCTGATTAGGCTCATTGGTTCTTTTGGTCCAACAAACTCCCCCTGAACCAATGCAGCCAAAACCTCTAAATTTATTGATGATCCCACTTATTCTTTGGCAGAAGTACTCTCTTGATCAGCTTCAGAGGTAATCATATAAGCATAGGCCGGAAAAAGGTATTTAATCTTTTGATTGGCTAAGTATGGAAGGGAACTCTGTCTTGACGAAACTAGACACAGAGTCTTGTCCCAACCATGAAACCTATTTCCCATTAATGAGTCTGTAAGACTCTCTTGCATAGGCCTCAAGTAGAACAACTTGTTCCTCCTTGGTGAGTTCTTCTGCTTCTCCCTCAAAGAAGAACTCAGGGCCATAATATTCAGACAGATATCTTACTGTCTTCCCATTCTTCAACTCAACAGTTGTGATCTCTCTGTATGCAAATTCATCTGGATGAGAGCCTTCTAGCAGCAACTGGAGTTCACTCTTTTGAAGATCTTCAAGTCTTTTGTATAACAGCCCCTTCTTGATCATTTTGTTCTCAAGTATAGATAGAGGGGTTGATTTTGAGGTGTGTGTTCTCTTGAATTCTTCAATAATTTCCCAGGGTGAGACTACCATGGCCAACATAATTACAGCATTCAAAGTCTTTCTCACTTGGCCATGATATCTACTTGGTATGTTTTTCTTGTGTATTCTGGAACTTACCCTGGGATCTGGCCTTGAAATGTATGCCTAAGAGTGTATAGCCTCTTAGCTTGTTTCTTCATTGCTTGAATGGATGAGGACTGAGGGAAGTCCTTGTCAACCATTTTAAGAAATTGCTCATCATGCTGCTTCTACTGTTCTTCTTCTTCAATCTTAACTTTAACCATTTTCCTTTGAGTTTCAAGAGTTATTGTTTTTGATTGACTCCTAGGCTCAGGTTTCTTTATTTTAATCACAGCAGATATTGGCCTCTTCATCATCTTCTTCTTCTTCTTCCATCCTCAACACCCTTCTTTTTCTCTTAGGTGCATCACTGGTGGTAGATTGAGTGGGTTTCTTAGGTAAAGAAGTTGGTTTAGTGGGTTGTGAGGTTGGTTGTTTGGAGGATTGTGAGGTTCGTTTTGAGGATTGTTTTGGTAAGGAAGATTGTAAGGGCTGCTCTATCATTTTGTTTGTGAGGGTGGCTTTGGATAACTTAGCCACATCAGATCTCTTCCCACCACCAGCTTCATCCAGAGCTTCTATGATCAGACCTTTGTTGAAGCTTTCAGATGAGCATATTTTGGTGGTTATCTCCAAAATGCTATCTCTAGACCATGACTTGACTTCAATAATAGGTCTTCCCAAGTGTTTGGATAGGAATCTGATCATAGCCTCCAATCTTTCCCTTTCTTCTTCATTGCAGCCTGCCCATCGATTCTCAATCTCCTGAATCTCAAGCCTTCTAATCTCAGAATCAAGTTTGGCAGTATCAAATCCTTGCCTGAAGAGCTGATCAATAATCCTATCCATGGATCTGCTGTGTTGCTCATCAGCTTCTTTGATCATCTCATCCAACTTCTTCTCATCCTCAGTTTGTTCACCAGCACTCTTCTTTCTTTTGTAAGTAATAAGCTCTTTTCCTTTATTCTCCTTGGCTTCTTCTTCTTCAATTCTTTTTCTTTTATCATCTTTCACTGACTTAGACTCCCCCTTTTTGGTTGCATTGGGTTCAGGGGTTTGAATGTCAGAAAGTTTCTTTGACACAGCATCATCCACAAGGGTTTGAAGATTTGAGGAAATCCTCTCATCAATGGTTTGATGAACAATAGTAGTGATGAGAGGTAAGGAAGATTTGAAAGCAGCAGCCATTTGCTCAGAGGGGTTCTCTCCCTGAGAAATGGTGCCTGAAACAGAGGCTGGTGGCTTATTTGATTTGAGTGGCTCAGTGTTTGGGAAAGCTTCAACAGAAGCTGCCATCTGTGGGTTAATTGGGGCAGATGGACTTGATTCCTGAGACATTTTGGCAAGCAGTTCTTTTAATCTGCAAACCTCAGCCTCAAGAATGGTGTTTTGGGCTAGAACTTCAAAGAAAAAGCCCAGGTCATCATCAGTGTAAGCTGAATCAGCTGACCTCCTGAGTGAATCAGGATGAACATGTGCTGAGTGTAGATCAGTAATCACATGTGCCCCTTTGTCTTGGAACTGGGGACTTCCTGCCTCAGGAGCAAGTCCTTCATTGGCAGTTGCCTCTGGTGAGGTCTTAGAGATGATACCTGCTTCATCCTGTTCATGTGTTGAAACAGGGGAAGAGGTAGCCTCACCAGATGTTCTAGTCTCCTCATCTACACTAAGAGATTAAACTTTATAATCCCTATGCTATGGGTTGTCAACTACATTATGATCCTCTCCCTCAGCTGTTGAGGTTTTTCCAGTGTTAACAGGTTTCTGGGGAGGGGTAGAGGAATGTAGTTGAGTCAGCACTTGTGCAATGACTGCAGTTGGGCTTGTAGGGGTGGTATCAGTGGGAGATGGAGGTAAAAGGGATTGCACCCGGGGTGAATGGTGCTCTTCAATGGCAATCTTCTCAAGTGAGAGAGATTCCAGTAATGTGGCTTCCCCAATGTTGGTTGCATCAGGATCCTGTTGAGAGGATACCTGAGCGGTTTCAGCTGGTGGAGTCATTGAAACTACAAGGGGATTAAGACTTGTAGTTTCATCCTGCGTTTGTGCTGCAGGGGCATCATCAGGGGACTCAACTCCCTGAGTAGCCTTTTTGGTTTTCTTGGGTTTTGGTTTGGAGGGGACTTTAGATCTGGAGGTGGAGGCTGTGGGTTCCCTCTGCTTGGGTTTTAGCAGTTTGGCAGCCTCTTTGAGTTGTGGATTTGAGTTGTGCCTGGAGTATACCTCTGGCAAAACTACCAGAGCAGGGACTCCAAGGCCAACAAGGCCATCAGATTTTAATTGATTTAGAATTATGGCCATAAGAAACCTTGGATATAATATCCATCTATTAGCCACAGGTTTCATTGCCAAATCTTTTAATTCCAAAAATATGATTTCAGAAAAATTTAGGCTTTGATGTTCAAGGATAGAATACAATACCTGTTGCCACCTGGATGACATTTGATCCCATGAAGATGTTTTGGGGGCAAGACAGACATTGATCATATGGAAAATGAGCCGCTCAGCATCATGGAAGTGCTTCTTCAAATAGTAGTAGCACTTAGGTCACCCTCATAACCATGATTAGCAAAGGATAGATCAATGGTGCCTTTGGGGTATTTGGTGACATAGGTGGCATCATTCAGGTCTAGGGTTTGACGAATGATCTCAGAGGTGATGACCACCCGTTTCTGGTTGACAAACGACTGGAGAGTGATGGTGTCATCATTCTCAGCAGTATGAACAGTGACGTTTGTCCAGAATTGGCAAAGGGTATCGGGATAGATGGTAGGATTCAAGAGAAAGGCTGTGCGATATTGGGAATCAACCATCAAATCAATAGCAGCATCAAACTTGTTCCAAAAGGGTGATTTGGTAAGGTGAGCGACACAGTTGTGTCGAGGTTTGATTTGCATGGTCGCCATTAATGGAAGATGAACGTTTGGAAAGTGGGTTATGAAAAGTTTGAAGTTAGGGTTAGGTATATATAGGTTATGAAACGGCTGAAAGAAAACAACTGAAAGTTTTGGTGTGAGTCATCAGGTGTTAGAAAACAACTGAAGACATGGTTTTAACTTTCAGATGTTGTAAACAACTGAAGACTTGGTGTTGGTCATCAGTAGTTGTAAACTACTGAAGACTTGGTTTTGGCTTCAGTTGTTTTGAAATGAAACAGTAGTTGTTGTCGTCAATTCACAAAGTTCAGCTGTTTCAATGACCTTAACACTTACTCATCAGATCATCTGATTTTCAGATGTTTCATTGGTCATCAGTACTTATCTATTATAAAAGACCTCAGTAGTTTGAACTACATCAGTACTTTTCAACAAATGAAGTACTTCAGTACTTTTAAGTAATTTAGTCTTCAGTAGTTATAAAAACTGCTGAAGATAAAATGACTTATCAGCACTTATTTTTGACATAATTATACTAATGCTCATCAGTATTTATTGACTAAGAGCATCAGTAGTTGTCAAATTATTCTAGTTGCAGCATACCAAGCCTGAGTACAAGATTATGAAAAGTTGCACTATCCAAAGGCTTAGTAAATATATCTGCAAGCTCATCAGCACTAGGCACAAACTTTGGATCAATCAGACCTTTTTCATAACAATCCCTGATAAAATGATGTCTGATCTCAATATGTTTGGTCCTAGAATGCTGGACAGGATTCTTAACAATACAAAGAGCTGAAGCACTATCCATTAATAAAGGAGTCTTAGTCTCTGTAATGTCATAATCCAATAATTGATTTTGAAGCCAGAGTACCTGAGATGTACAGCTTGCAGCTGCAATATACTCTGCTTCAGCTGTGGATGTAGCAACTGAAGTTTGTTTCTTACTCTGCCAAGAAACCAAACAGTTGCCTAGAAATTGGCATCCACCAGAAGTTGATTTTCTGGTTAACTTACACCCTGCATAGTCACTATCAGAGAAAGCAACCAATTTGCAAGAGTGCCCAGTGGAATACCAAAGTCCTAGAGATTGAGTTCCTTGCAAATATCTAAAGATCCTCTTGACTGCAATCATATGGGAATCCTTAGGAGCAGCCTGAAATCTAGCACAGACACAAGTTGCAAACATAATATCTGGTCTAGAAGCTGTAAGGTACATTAAGGAACCAATCATACATCTGTAAAGAGTTTCATCAACTGCTTTACCTTTTTGATTAGCATCCAGTTGTGTGGTGCTGCACATGGGAGTAGAACAGAGTTTACAGTTTTGTAAATCAAACTTGGTTAACAAATCTTTTGTGTATTTTGACTGATGAATGAAAGTTCCATCAGTCAGTTGTTTGATTTGCAAACCCAGAAAGAACTGTAATTCTCCCATGGCACTCATTTCAAACTTTTGTTGCATCAATTTAGTAAATGCATCACACAACTGTGGATCAGAGGATGCAAAAATAATGTCATCAACATAAATTTGAACAAGGAGCTTATGCATGCCTGCTTTCTTTATGAACAAAGTTTTATCTATGGAGCCTCTAGTGAAATTATTTTGAAGAAGAAAGTTAAATAATGTTTCATACCAGGCTCTGGGTGCTTGTTTCAACCCATAAAGAGCCTTATCAAGCTTATACACCCAATCAGGATGTTTATGATCTTCAAAACCTGGTGGTTGACACACATAAACCTCTTCTTTTATTTTACCATATAAAAATGCACTTTTGACATCCATTTGAAAAACTTTAAGGTTATGGAAAGCAGCATAAGCTAAAAACAATCTAATTGCCTCCAGTCTGGCTACAGGGGCAAAGGTTTCATCATAATCAATACCTTCTTCTTGTGAAAACCCCTGTACAACCAGTCTGGCCTTGTTCTTGACAATTTGGCCTTTTTCATCAGTTTTATTCCTAAACACCCATTTAGTGCCTATTGCACACTTACCTTGGGGTAGAGGAACCAGTTCCCACACTTGCTGTTTTTGAAATTGAAGAAGCTCAAGCTGCATGGCTTCAACCCATCCATTGTCCCTTAATGCCACATGATAATTCTTTGGCTCTTGCTGACTGATGAAGAGAGCATAGAGACAGAAATTGGACAATTGACTTCTTGTTGAAACACCAGCATTAATGTCACCAATGATCTGGGACATGGGATGATTCTTCAATTCTTGATATTCAATAATATCTGTGCAAGTGTTTGTAGGAGATTCAGCAGCAACAGATGTTGATCAGACTCTTGAAACCTAGACTGAGATGGCAGTTCAAATGAAGTAGAGGATTCAGAGATTTCATCAGCATTTGTTGTGGATGGAACTGCTGAAGCTACAGGAACATCAAGTGTAGTAGATACAGGCAGATGATCACTACAACTTGCATTTGTACCATCAGATGGAGAGGATGGAACTTCAGAAACAATAACAGGTGGAGGCTGATATGGAACATATTGCAGTATGTCCAAATCAAACAACTCAACAGGGTTTTGAGGAATCTTGTCTTTTGGAGATTCATTAAACTTGACATGCAAAGTTTCTTCAACAATCTTTGTTCTGCAATTGAAAACTCTGTATGCCTTGCAAGTAGATGAATACCCAACAAAATACCCTGCATCCACCTTGGATTCAAACTTCTGAAGTGGATTCTTTGTGTTAAGAATATAACAGGGACACCCAAATGCTCTAAAGAATGAAATCAGAGGGGCCAGATGATGTAAGAGCTCATAAGGAGTCTTCATCAACCTCTGATTCACTAATACCCTATTCTGAACATAGCAAGCTGTGTTGACAGCTTCAGCCCAAAAGGTTAGTGGCAAACCTGAGTCAGCCAACATTGTCCTTGCGGCTTCAATAAGGGTCCTGTTCTTTCTCTCCACCACTCCATTTTGCTCAGGAGTTCTTTGAATACTATATTGTCTTTTGATTCCCTTAGACAAATAGAATTCATCAAGAGTGTGATTCCTAAACTCTGTGCCATTATCACTTCTCACACATTTGACTGGAAGTGAATGCTGCTTTTCCACATGCAACACAAAATAAATGATACTTTGAGCAGCCTCATCCTTGGAATGCAAGAAGAAAGTCCATACATATCTGGAATAATCATCCACAATTACCAGACAGTACTTTTTCTTTGCCATACTCATTACTCTCACAGGACCAAAGAGATCCATATGCAGTAATTGCAAGCAGGCAGTGGACTTGGGTTCTTCTATAGGAGGAATGAAGCTTTGTGTTGCTTTCCTTTTAAGCAAGCTGGACAGTTATCATCACATTTGAACTCCTTCAATGGCAAACCTCTCACTAAACCATGATGAATGAGCTGATTCATGTTCTTAAGATTCACATGACCAAGCCTTCTATGCCATAGTTCAGATTCTTGAGGAGAGGCTTTGGAGAACAGACATGGATGGCCTTTAAGATCTATTTTCTTTGATAAATCTAAGGCATATACTCTTCCAATCCTGTTGGCCTTCAGGAGAGTATATTCATCCAATATCTTGTCAATCTTGTGCAAAACTTTGGAAGACAGAATCCGACAGTTTTGACTTGTGAAAAGTGCAACATGCCCCTTATCACACATTTGACTGACACTCAAAAGATTGTACTTGAGGTTCTCCACATGGTTAACATCATCAAATCTTATCTCCCCATTTGAGACAAATCCTTTCCCAATGATGTAACCCTTGGCATCATTTCCAAAAGAAACAAATCCCTTCTTCCCTTGAGAATAATCATGAAGAAGAGAGCTGCTCCCTGTCATATGCATGGATCCTCCACTGTCTACATACCAGATGCTTCTTTGGCATGCTGAAGAACCCTGCATTTTCCACAAACATTAGTTAGCCTTTGAGACCCAAACCTTTTTGGTTTTAGGTCTGTTTTCATCAACAGATGTTAAACTAACAGATTGTGCATGATTAACAGCCTTTGAAGATGTAGATGGTGCTGAAAAGGATTCTTGGATTTTGGCTTAGGTGTCCTTTTCAGTGGTTTAATCACAGAAACATCTAATTGGTTAACTCTCCCCAATAGATGTTGAACCATCATAACAAGTTGTGTCTGATTGGTTGTCAAAGTTTTCAACTCAGTTGACACATCAGTACTTGTTGGTGATTTGTTCTTGTGATTCACTACATTCTTCTTTTGAAAAGACACAGACTTAGTCTGAGTTTTTAATATTCCATGAGGAATATTTGCAGCTGTTGAGTGACAAACCCCTTCCTTCTTTGTGACCTTTTGAACAAGCTTTGGTTTATCAGATTGAGATGATTGTGGTACAAACTTGGTTTGAAATTCATTTTTCATTTTATGCATTTCCTTCTTAATGATTTTCTCTTTGTTGAATTTTAAACCCTTGTTATACCAGCATTCATCAGTAAGATGATTAAACAAACCACATATTTCACATGGCTTTCTTTTCATCTTTTGGTGATCAACTGCTGAAGATGATCAAAACTACTGAAGATTTGTTCTTCAGTACTTTCTTGCTTTCAGTACTTTTGGGAAGTACTGAAGGATTTTCAACAACTGAAGATTTGTTCTTCAGAAGTTTTCTATCAGTACTTTTGAGATTCCTGATAGATTTTTCAGCAGTTGTCAAGGAATGCTTGTTTTCCTCTGATTTGAAATGCTTTTCAGGTGTTGTGTTTTGCCCTTCAGTACTTTGAGTACCTTGTGGAACAACACCTGAATTACTCAGTCTCTTCTTGATCAAGTGTTTCGAAGCAGTGGGACCATCAGTAATTTGATTAGCTGAGGTACTCACACTATCTTCATCCTCATATTTGAATTATCATTTGAGGATGAGACACCTGATGATGTGGTTTGGGAATGACAATCATCCTCAGATTTTACTTCTAATTTGGGAGTAAAATCTGTAGGAGGTATGGTATGATTATACCCAATCCCAAACTTCACATTAGAAGCAGTTTGCTTACTGAGAAGCATTTCAATCCCTTGCATGATGTACCCAGCGTTCACAATCAACTTGGGTAGCTGCAAGTGTTTCTTTGAGATTCTTGTGATTTTCCAGAATGACCTCTACCTTTGCTTTTTCATCAGTGATTTGACACTTTAGTTTATAAATCTCCTCATCCTTCTCTTTTAAAACAGACTCAAACTCAGCTTTTCTTTTGGAAATTGCTTTTTCTAGGTCAAGGTTTTGATTAATTAAAGCTACATTTGCTTCCCTAATTGAAACAAAAGCAGCTATGCATGACTCAGAACATAACTTGGCCTTAGCCTCAGAAGATACTGTGGTACCTGTGATGATGAAGAATTTCATCAGTAGATTCCAGGGCCATTAGAGCAAGATTTCCAAAAGGGTTTTCACCACCATGTTGACCAGCACCAACAAATTGTTTAGAATAACCAGAGACATCATCTGGTAAGCTGCTCCAGTCAACAACCTCAGGGGTGAAAAAGCTCTGATGAGATTGAGATTGAGATTGTTGATTTGTTTGAGATGGTTGAGGATCAGGTAGAGCATGTGGTTGTTGAGCCATGGGTATAGGAACTTGACCAGACTGAGGCATGTAAAAACATGGATAAGGATATGGCATTGGATTTTGAGGAACAAAGTATGCAGGAGATGATTGATGTTGTGAATGATGATCAGAACTGGTAGAATGTTGCCCTTTGATTGTGAGCTATTGCTTGGAAAAGTCACAAAGGGTGCAGATGAGTTAGATCCAGATGATTTACACTCTTTAGCAAAATATCCAAGTCTATGGCACTTGTGACATCTCAACTTACTCTTGTCAAAACCAACCTTGGTTTTGCCAGATAGACCAGGAAATTTTCTACCTGTTCTTTTGTAAAACTTTTGAGATCTGATATTGATCAATGCCATTTGGCTCAGAATATCCATCTCTTCCAGATCATCATCAGCAATTCCTTTCAAATCATCCATCATAAAACACAAATTATCAATACTAAAACCTGAGTTACCCTCAACTCCAACAAAAGCATGATTTCCACTGTTTGAAGAGAAATCAATATGCTCATCATATGAACTTTCAGATGAAGCATATTCAGACTCATGACCAACCAGAGCAGTGTTACCTGGTCCAAAGTCATCAGTGAGCTTTCCAGATGAAGATAGTTTCCTTTTCTGTTCTATCTCTCTCTCAAATGTTAAGAGTTTCCCATGAAGTTGGGTGAGAGATAGAGTATCCAGATTTGCACTAGAGCGTAGGACAATGGTATAAGTGTCCCATCTCTCAGGCAGGGATCTGAGGAATTGTTATTCATCTGACTGTTTGTATATTCATGTTGAACCATTTTTAGCTTAGAGATCAAACATGAAAATCGCTCAAACTCTTGAGTCAATGTCTCACCCTTCCTATGAGAGAATGTCTCATATTGATGGGCAAGGATTTCTCTGTTGTTTGCTAAGACCTCATCAGTTCCTCCAAATTGTTCCTTCAGAGCAACCCAGAGATCATAAGCAGTTTCATGATGCATAAGCCCAGAGTAGATTTCATTAGGCAGTGCCATGGCCAGAATTCCATGGGCTTTAGCATCAATCTCAAACAGCTTTAAATCCTCATCAGAATATTGTTCCTTCTTCTTTGGAACCATCTCATTGGTTTCAGGATTACTCACCATAGGCTTATATGGTCCATGAACCACAGACTTCCGACAACCTGAACTGTTAACAGACAGGTGATGGAGCATTCGGCGTTGCCATATGTTATACTCACTCCTAACAAGCATCGGAGGCTTAGTTGAGGAGCCAGTATTGTGAGGATCATTGATTGAATTAGTCATTTTCACCAATTCAATCAAATTTAATGAGATTAAAATCAGTCTAGTTTAAAAACTTCAACAACACAATTTGAATCTCAATTAATTAACCGGAAGCGACAGAAAAACAAACTCTATAATCAATTCTTGCAAAAATGCTAATTCGATCAAACTTAGCTATCAAAAGGGCAGTTTCAATGATCAATTGTTAGATCGATCAATGATTAACCAGCTCTGATACCATTTGATAGGATCGGATCAAGTTTGATCAATTAGATTTGAATTTTGCAGCGGAATATAACAAAAGTAAGATTGAATTCAAGCAAGAAAAGTATGAATATGCAATCATACAATGACGATTATAGAGAGAGAATATTTCTGATAAAGGAATGTTTTCATTCACGCGTAATGCTTCGGTTACAAAACAACCAGGTCAACATTCCTTTTATATAGGAATGTGACGTCTACTGATGTCACTTGATAGTGATATCTAACAGAATTATACAAACAACTGAAACAATGCAAACTACTGAAATGTTCTCAACAACTGATCACATCTCAGAGAATGCTAAGTACAAGAACATAAAACTACTAACCTACAACTACTGAAAAAATAAAGTACTGAAAGATAAAATTACAAATACTGAAAAGGAAAAACCATCACAACTACTGAAGTTAATTACTTCAGCTGTTGTGACAACTACTGATCACTCTGTTCTTCAGTCTTTGTCTTCAGTACTTCATTTTCAGACTTTGTCTTCAGTTCTTTACTTTCAGACTTTGTCTTCAGACCTTGTAATCAGCTGATGTCTTCAGCTGTTGTGATCTTCTTCAGCAGTTGTAATGTCTGTGAGACTTAGAGGTTTTTCTGATCAGGCTCATTGGTTCTTTTGGTCCAACAACTTTATCTAAGATACCTTAACTTTAGCATTGTAGTATATGCTTTAGTCTTAGGTTTCCAGCTGGTATCAAAGTATATCTGGCTGTAGGATCTAGTATATATAGTTTCTCATTGTAACTCATGTTTTATGCTTGTAAGAGTCTTGTAATACTTTGTGTTGAGAAGTAATATATACAAGTGCCTTGAAAATTATTTCATTGTGTTGTTTGTTACTTATTATATTATTATCAACTCTTAGCAGAGATTCTACTTCATCTGATTTGAGTGTAATATAAGTGAGTTTGAGAGAAATCCATGTGTTAAGTGACAAACCTGATCCTGCATAGGACCTTCTCCTTATTTTTTTGTAGCATCACATTCTTGTTTAGGTGAGCTGGGGGTTAGGTCTATCATATCAATAGATACTTGTGTTATTGGTTGAGTACTTTTAAGTGTTCTCTCGGCTAACTTGCCTTTAGATTGGTGATCTCAAGTTGCTGGTCATTGATCCTCCTTTGCAAGGTAGTCACATGAGATTCCAGGTGACAAACCTTTGAGACTAAATATGTGCATGTTTTAGTTAGTTTTTGCACCTTTAGTTTCAAACTCCTCTTATCTTCATCAGAAGAATCACGGGGGAATGAGAGAACAGGACCAAAGTGTTGGATCTAGAAAGGTTGGTGCAACCAAAACCAAAACACTTAAACATTTTTGGTACAACTAGTAAAGGTCTTCCGAAGCTAAGTATAGAACTTCCGAAGGCAAATGGAGTTCTTCCGAAGGCAAAGACGCAAAGACAGAACTTCCGAAGATCATGTCTGAAGGATCTTCCGAAGGAAGACTCCAGCTCCAAAGACAAAGTCTTCTATCTTCCGAAGTTCAAGACTTAGAAGAAATCAAGACAACAACTTCCAAAGTATGAAGACCTGAAGAAGTCCTCAAGCCTCGGAAGAAGTAGCCTCTTCCGAAGTATAAGTGGCTTCAGAAGAAAAAGTTCTTTCGAAGCCAATTAACCTTCGGAAGACACCACTATGAAACAGTGGACACAAGTATGGTCCTTCTGACACTTCGCTGCAAGTCTCTGAGATACTGCATGGTGCTTTCCCACGCCTAGGTAGTTGACCATATTTTATTCCACTGTTCATCTTTTATCAGTTAGTACAGTTACCAACTTTAGTTGCTGACGAAAGGTAAGTCATGGACATGTCATGACTTCCTTATCTTAGATAATACTTTATCTATGATACATTAACTTTAGCATTGTAGTATCTGCTTTAGTCATAGGTTTCCAGCTGGTATCAAAGTATATCCGGCTGTAGGATCTAGTATATATAGTTTCTCATTGTAACTCATGTAATATGCTTGTAAGAGTCTTGTAATACTTTGAGTTGAGAAGTAATATATACAAGTACCTTGAAAATTATTTCTTTATGTTCTTTGTTACTTAGTATATTATAATAAACTCTTAGAAGGGATTTTGCATCATCATCTGAACCGAGTGTGATTCAAGTGAGTTTGAGAGAATACAAAGTGTTAAGTGACAAAAACCAATCCTTCAATTGGTATCAGAGCTTTTTAGGCTCTTGATTGTAAGATCTTACCATCCAAATCAACCTTTTTTCACTCCTCCTTTCACCACACTCAAAAAATGGCCCTCAACCAAAAGTCTGAAGTTGAGATGGGGATGATGACTAAAGCACCTATCATCACCCCTGAAAACTTTAGATCATGGAGCAGACGCATGGAAGGCTTCATCAGATATCAAGATAACAAACTGTGACAATCTATTGTCAATGGCCCTTACAAACCAAAGGTGGCAGCACCAGGTGGAAACAGTGCCATGATAGAGAAGGCTGTAGAAGACTACTCTGACAAAGACCAAAAGAAGATGGACATTGATAGCAATACCATGACTGTTCTGATGACTGCTATACCCAACTCCATCATGGTGGGGTTTGAGCATTGTAAATCAGCTAAAGAACTGTTTGATGCACTATCCCAGATGTACTTCAGCTCCAATGACTCCAAGAAAGATTCACTGAAGCAACAGTTCAAGAACTTCTCTTACATTGCTGGAGAGTACCTCAACTAGCAATACTTTAGGTATATGGATCTTATTTCCTCCCTTCAATCTGTGGGAATTGCCCTTGAAATGAGAGACCTCACAAGAAAATTCATGAAGTGCACTCCCAAATGAGTGGACGTTCTACTGTGTCTCTATCAAGAGGACAGAAAATCTGAACTCCTTTACCATGACTGAACTGTATGGCATCCTTGATGGATACCATTTAGAGATGGAAAACAAGAGAGGCCACCATACGAGCAGACGCTCAAGCCTTCCTGCTAGCAACGCTTTAATGGTTACTGAAGGCTTAGGACCCCCAACCTCAGCAGTACCTGACATACACCCAACATCCATCCTGTTCTTCTGGGCCATATATCACATTCCCTGAGACTCCAAGGTCTCAACAGGCTCAGCAAAGTTCTTTTCAGAACAGCTGTGCCTTTGTTTTAGGAAATGGGCACTCTAGTGACTATCAGTATTGCTTTGATGATCTAGAGTGTTTCAGCCCAGCTGTGTTGAGTATGTGGACATAGTCCAACAGATGGCTCTGTTAACCTATAGAGCGAAGAAGTTCTTCAAGAGAACTAGAAGGCAGTTTCCCCAGAACCCAACAAACAGCAAGTTTGGGTTTGACAAGACAAAGACAACTATAACCAACTTGGTCACTTTGTCAGGGAATGCAAGGCTCCCAAGTCAAATCCGGGAACCCCACAGGCCTCCACACATCCCTATACACCAAAAGCTACCGGAAAGTTAACTGAGACAACTACTGTGGCTCAAGAAGTTGATTGGAGCTTCATGGTACAGGATGTGACTCCTGCTCAAGCACTCATGGCTGGAACAGACGATAACAAGGTATATGAACATCTCTGTACTTCAGCTTGCATTGCTAAGGTATTTAAATGGAAACTATGAAACTCTAGCTCCATTCCCCCCTTTGGCCATAAACCTCATCCCACACCTCTTAATTTGCGATTTCAAGCTCAAGTAACATACAATCATTTGATTTTGCTTATTTTTTATTGTTGCAACGTGATAGCAATTGTATTTCTTGATCAAGAATGTAGGGTTTTGTGATCTATTGATGTTTCTTATACTATTATAATTGGTATGAACTAATGTATGCATGTAATTGAAGAATCAATGATTGGTTTTGGTGAAATTTAGGTTGTAAGATAATACTTTCCCGAAGTGGAAACTTTATTAGCATGTTTGGTAAAGTTTCATCATTTGGGCATGCTTATGGTGATAGAATCATGTAAGATTGATTATTGATATCATTTAATGTGTTAGAGTGCAAGGTTAGATGGTATGTATTCTATCTTAGGAATGCTGTATATTCTAGCATTTGTAAAATAATTGTGTGACGTAATGGAACTATCTTAGAAATTAGAGTTTATACTTTGATAATGATATTTGATCAATACGGTATGTTTTGATTGTTTAGTTAGTATGATTCATGTTTGGGAATATGATGATTAGCATCATACACGCATGCAAATCAAAGGCTCATACTTAGTAGGATTGGCAGGGTTTAGGATGTAAAGTGGTAAGTTACTTCACATGACATTTAGTGCATGATTAAACTCAATTTGTGATTAGACGTTTAATATTATTTTACTTGTAACGAGAATGCTAGTTATCTATTAAGGTTCACATGTGTTGTATGATAGGTTATGCTAGTTTGAGTATTTGCTAGAACTTAAGGTTCATTAGATGTTGTCCGTGAATGGTTTTGCATGGGAATCATGATGAATGAATTATTAAAATAGTGTAGACAAGATTTCACATCACATGTCACCAATGAGTCAAATGAGTCAACTGGGTTAAAGGGGTCAACTACGTCAAACGGGTTAATATTTTCCGAAACACTTAAATCAATGTGTTTTATTAAACACTTAGGGTTTGTTAAACTACTTTGTTTCTGTTTACTTCTAGCTTCATATTTCATTTCTCCTTACACATCAGGTGAGTTCAATGCCCTTCCTTTATATACTCCTTTTCGAGGCAAAAAGCATACTTTCTTTTACAAATGCTTTAACAATTATAAGTTATGTATAGTATGACATAGTATACCATACCATTGAAATCCCTTACACTTTCTGATTGTTAATAAAGAAACTTGCGGGAAATTTTGAGTAGTACTACTGAGTTTGACAAGCCCCACACGTACGACCAAAGGTCAACCGGGTGAAACATTGTCCTAAACAACTAATGTTGTCACGACTTGGTATGTCGAGTAGGAAGGCAAACAAACAAATACAATCAGCTTCGATCGTGAAATCACAACTGTTATTACTTATGATTTAGACTAGCTATCTACTTCTAGTACACTTATGTTTTACAAACACTATTGCTTGTGTTATCTATAAACTCTTGAACTCACCAACCCTTCTTTTGATACTTTAGTATGCTTTTCACAAGTAGTTAATTCAAGATGCACCTAGGAGCACATCATGGGTCAAGCATGTATTTGAACATTCATCTGTTAACATTGAGTTTTAAATACACTTTTTAACAATGGCTTGGGCGTGTGTTTTGCGCATTTACATTTAAATACATTGGGCTTTGAATATTACTATACATTTCTAAAATGTTTTAAACTTTAAATTCTAAGATTCATCTTTGAAATTCATATAGATTCGTTTAGTGTAACTAATGACTTGGATCCTAATTTGTTTACACGCCTCGTGGTAAAACCCCGTAGGTGGATTTTAAGGGTGTGACAAATATCACCAATACTTTTTTGGCATATTGGTTGTGGATGGGAGGAGAACTCCTTAATTAAGCATGCTCAGGTGGCATCAATCCCAAGATAGGTGACCTACTGGGAAGTTTTCACGTGAGTAAGCAAAAGCAAATCCATGAGCTTCTCGTGGACAAAGTGGACAATATTAGTAGTGTGAAGGGCCGGATTTTACAATACATGAATTTGTTCTAAATCATCTAGATCAATCTAATCATAATCCTCACAAATCAATCTGAGCAATCCTTCCATTAATGAAATTATCATATGAACTTATCAAAGCTGACAATATAATGAAACGATATGAACTCCCTTTAGATACGAAAGAGACAAGGTTGGCATGAACTAGGGTTTGTAACTTGAGTAGAAGGAAAACTATGAGAACATGCATGATGAACTATGTTACACATATTCGATTGATTACCTTCCACATCCTGAGCGAAATGCAACACCATTTGTGTTGGAAGAAGAAGTATTTGCAAAATATAACTTGAGATTCTTAACTTGTGCAGATCATGTAGCTTTTGTAAGGTTTATACCTTAAGGCTGATGCAACCAAAGCAAACAAAGAGCTCTTAGGATGCATGCATGAAGTGCAGAGTAAAGTTACTTTAGAAGTTATAAACAACTCAGAGAAAAAAAGAAAAGTGTAAAATCTTCAGAAGCCAATGACCAAATCTTCCGAAGCCAAAGATGAAGTCTTCCTAAGCTTCAAAGACAAAGTCTTCTGAAGCCAAATATTAATTTCTTACAAAGATAGAGAAGACATGCCTTCTCTGACCACCTTTTGACAAAAGCTGAACAACTTTTCACTGGCACTCTTAAGACTCGCTAACTCAGATAAGTTGGTGAAAAGGTCCATGATTTTGTCAAATATATATTATGGTTATTGGTCTGTAACTTTCTACTTTTGTACATTTTATCCTTTTTGTAATATATTAGGATGTGAGTTATGGTATGTCATAGTCCCAAGTCAAAAGGCAATCTGTCTTTTGACTGTACATTGATCATGTTGTCTAGATTAGTGTTTCCAGCTGGCTTTCAAAATCTAATCTGATATAGGATGTAGTATAAAGTGTCTCAGGTTCTTGTATTTAACAAAATACTTTGTAACACTTGTAATAGAACTTGAGAGCAATATACAACATTCTTGAAAACCAAACTTATCTTGTACTTGTTCTGTCTCATTCTTACTTGTGTTCATAGTATCATCAAACTAAAACCCGGTTCCCTATTTGAAGATCATGTATAGGTTGGACTCACCTTAGTTTAGATTGCTTACTTTACTTGTAATAGGACTTTTGTTAGTTTCCTTTTTGTATGTACTTAGTTTTGTGTGTTTTAGCAGTCTAGCGAAACTGTGAGCGAATCTGTAAATTCGCTCACAGTTTGTTGTTCTTGTTTACCTGGCGAACTTATGTTCTGCTGGGCGAAACTGTAGTTTCGGCATGATAGTTTCGCTGACAGCGAAACTGTCTGCGAAACTAAGACTGCTATATATACTCATGTTAATTTTTATTGTAAGGTAAGCTTGCAAAACCCTAATCGTGGATTATTGTTGCAAGTTACCTATTTCAAGCAGTTATTACATAGAAATATCATTGTGCTTTTTGTTATTGATTGTCATTGATCATTTTGTTTTCAAGTATGAGTTAGTATTGTGTTCAATCTTCTCTATTATCATTGTTTAGCATGCTTGTTGGATATTGAGCGATTCTTCACATGATTTGCACTGTTTTTCGATCACATGGACCAACAATATGGTATCAGAGCATTAGTGCTCTTGATTTATTGAGTTTTTGTGGTTTTTGTTCAATATCTAGTCTCAATCAATTTTCACTGAATTATATGGTGTTTTTGACATGGAAATTGATTGAATTATGCTAGTTTTTGATTGAGGAAGATCTCACAATCATCAGATCTCAAATTCATTGAGTATTGGATGATTTCAGATTGATTTTGAGTTGAAAAAGGGTTTTGAGATCGATCAGCGAATTTACTGTTCTTCCTGCGAAACTGCCATCTCCCTTCAGCGAAACTATGGGTTATTCTGCATCTGAAGTTGTTTTCTAGTGGTTCTGCGAAACTAATCTTTTGAACGAAAGTTCATCAGTGTTTGTGAACGGTTAACAAGCGAAATTGCTGCTGAAATTGTTTTTGAACGAAAGTTCAAGCTTGTTTCGTGCGAAGTTATCAGCGAAACTAAGCCAGTGGTGTCTTTGGATTAGCGAAAGTGCTGCCGATATTGCTAGCGAAGTTAGCTTCCTCAGCGAAATTATTAGCGAAAGTAATTTTTCAGCGAAACTGTCTGTAAAGTCATCATTTTCTGCGAAATTGTCAACGAAATTATTTTCTTCTCTGCCGAAACTAGAATGTCGAAGTTAACCACTCTCACACTTGCTGATCTTGAAAGTGTTGCACCCAATACGCCTCCAAGACTCATTAATGGAGATAATTTTGAAGATTGGAAGAGATGTCTCAAAGCTTTCTTCTTCTACACTGATCATAACCAATGGGAATCGATTACTTCTGGTCCTCACATACCAACGGTTACTGTTGGTGATGTTGTCTCTCAAAACAAGGACCCATCTTCCTATACTGAAAGAGATCTGAAATTGATTGATCGTGATCAAAAGGCTTTTGGTGCTCTAACTCTCTGTCTAGCACCAGACATCTACAACCGTTTTGCAGAGCATAAAAATGCTAAATCTCTTTACGATGCGTTATGTGAATTTTATGATGGTAATGCAGATTGGTAAAGGATAAGAGCATTCATGCTGAAAAGGAATTCAATTCATTTGTGGGATACAAAAATGAGAGTCTGACAGATCTGACAAATCGTTTCTTAACTGTTTCAAGCACCTTAAAGAAATATGATGAAAGGCTTTCCAATAGTGAACAAGTTAACAGGCTTCTTGATTCTCTTCCACCCCAGTGGAGTCTTCAGGTGAGAATGCTTAAACAAGAAAGAGGGTTCACAGATTACAAGCTGATGGATATTATCAATAAGTTGAAATCCTTTGAGTTGGACATGAAAAGACGGGAATTTAACCAGACTATGATGCCCACATCTGGGTTTTCTCAAAATGCTGCTTTATTGTCATCCGCTGCAAACTCTCAAATACAAAATCCAATTCAAGGAGTGAGCAATACAAGTACTTTCTCGAGTGGGAACAGTCATGTTGGAAGAGATTTGGGTAATTCTAAGGCCAATGTTGAAACTTCAATTCAATCAGAAACAATGGCTCTTTTTGGAATGTTCGTTCAGAGCTATGAAGCACTTGTCGCTGGAGAACTGAAAGGGAAGGGAATGACTATGGAAGACATGTATCAGGTGGATCCTGATGATCTTGAAGAAACTGGAATTCAATGGCAGATGGCTATGTTGACCCTTAGAGCTCGAAGATTTATGGAAGGAACTGGACGAAAGAACTTTGGTGGTCAAACATCTAATTCAAAACTGGGGTTTGATAAGTCGAAATTGAGATGCTTTAATTGTAAACAATTGGGACATTTCAAACGTGAATGTCCATTACCAATTGTCACTGATCCTAGTAATTCTGGAGTCCCAAGACTGACAGCAGAGAAAGAAAAGGAAGATGTGAATCACAAAAAGGAGTCTGCCTTGATTTCTAACTTTGACTGGAGTGCCGAGGTTGAGGAAACAAGAACTAAGATAAATCATGCTTTAGTTGCTGAGTTTGTTGAAAGTAGTGAAGAGGAAGATGGTAAATATGGATTTGATCTTTTCAAGAAATTCAAAAGAGAAAATGTGTCATTTGTAAATGAGAAAGAAGAAAAAGATGATGGAATTAGGGAAGACGAACTGCAAGTTTAAGTGAGAAAAGAAGTTCAAGAGCTGGGCAAAGAAAGGATAATGATGATGATGATGCTACAGTTGAGGAAAAGAAGTCAAGTACTCCAGTATGCCTGTGTGACAAAGCCTTAGCTGCTCAAAAGATGGTAATGGGACTTCCATATGAGGTAATACAAGATATATGCTCATCTGCTTGTAAAATTAGATTATTTGGGATTTATAAGGCTAACCGTCTATTAATTGATAATGAAAAGGATTTAACGCGAATTAATGATGAACTTAAAATCAATGAATCAAAATATTTTGTTAAATTAAATGAGGCTTTAAAAGAAAATGATCATTTAAAACAAATCGTTTTGGAAAGGAATGTCGAGATTAACACTTTGACTGAAAGAGTTGCTCTTGCTGAATTTGAAGCAAGCAAACTTCAGTCAAAGTTAGATAAATGGACTATATCAGGAATGAAACATGATGATCTTTGTAAATCTCAACGGGTAGCTAGAATTAAAACTAGATTGGGTTATGAAAATGAAAAGGTTTATCCTCAGCCTAGTACATACTGTTATTCACCTATGCCTGTTCCTCATCCTTCTAATGATTTAATGAAAACAGATACTGACAGTATGTCTGCAGGTTTAGAGGGGATTAACTCTAAGTACATTCGTGAAGACTACGACTATGGACCAACTAGTGGACTTGGATGCACTAGTACTAGTACACCTGATTGTCAGCAGTCTGTTTTAGATCACAAGTCTAGTTTAAATTATGTTTTTGTTTCTAGTTCGACTGTAACAGATTCTGTTGTCTCATGTTCTCATGATAGTTTTATTTCATCTTGTAATTCAGATCATGGTAGTGATGTCTTTTGTTCTAGTAATGATTGTAATGCATCTGATCTTTCTCCAAAACCAACTGAGCAAATTAAAACTAATTGTTTTGAAAAATTCTTTTCTCATCCTATTCCATCTTTCACTCCATTAAATACGACTTTATCTGATGAACGTATTCTTCTTCATCTGACACCAGTATCAGTGGAACTAGTTCTACTGATATGTCAGACGATTCTTCATCTAATTTTGTAAATAATAATTCTTGTTCAAATAAACGTCAAACTCATGGGTTGTATGAGACATTCAGTGACATTGATTCTAGTTTATCTGAATGTGATGAGGAGATTATTATTGATCCTATTTTTACCCCATCACATCACAGATCTAGATTCAAACCTCATTGTTTCAGGTGTGGTCAAGAGGACCATCTTGTCAAGAATTGTTCTTCTTTGATTCAAGGATTTTCTAATAGGAATTGTTTTGGAAATAAATTGACAAAATTGGTTAATAATTTCTTCTGTAAAAATTCTGTTTCATCAAAAAACAAAGTTGTTCAATCTTGGGTTCCTATTACACCTGGCTAATTGATTTATTCATTCTTTTCAGGAGTCATCCTCTAAGATTGTAAACAGCTTATGGCATGTTGATAGTGGGTGTTCCAAACATATGACTAGATTGAAAGATTTGTTGACCAATTATCGGATTATAGATAGAGGATACGTTGCTTTTGCTGGTGACAAAAAGGGTGGAAAGATGATTGGACAAGGAGAAGTTACCAATGGTTCTCTAACTCTGGAAAAAGTCAATTATGTTCCTGAATTGGCATTTAATCTTCTGAGTGTTTTTCAAATCTGCGATAAAGACATTCCCGTTCTGTTTAAATCTGATGAATGTCTATTTTTAAAATTAGAGATTGTTATTCCAGATGATTTGATTCTTATGCGTGCTCCAAGAAAGCATGATACGTATCTTCTTGATATGAACTCAAGCGAGTCAAATGCTACTGCAACTTGTCTTCTTTCAAAAGCATCAACTTCTGAGTCTCTCTTATGGCATCGTCGATTAGGCCATGTTAATTTTAAGATAATTAACAAATTAGTAAAGAACAATCTCGTTAGAGGACTTCCTTCAAAAGATTTTTCTGTTAATGAAAAATGTATGGCTTGTGCCAAGGGCAAACAACATAAGAAACCTCATAAGCCCAAACTTTTAAATAGCATATCTTGTCCTCTCGAGTTGTTACATACTGATTTGTTTGGCCCAATTAGTGTTAAATCTATTGCTAAAAAATCATTTTGTCTTGTTGTTACAGATGATTTCTCAAGATATTCATGAGTGAGGTTTCTTGTACACAAAGGCGAGGTTGCAGAGGAATTGCAGAGATTAATTTTTCTATCGAAACAATTAGCAAGAGAAAAGTTATGGGCCTGAGAAGTGACAACGGCACTGAATTCAAAAATCAGATTCTTGATTCATTTTGTGCTCAAAAAGGGAATGTGAGACAATTTAGTGCTGCGAGAACTCCTCAACAGAATGGTATTGCAGATCGAAAGAATCGCACTCTCATTGAAGCTGCTCGTACAATGCTGATAGAATCTTCATTACCCATTATCTTTTGGCTGAAGCTGTAAACTGTGCTTCATATGTTCTAAACCGAGTGTTGATTGTGAAAGATAAAATGAAGACTCCTTATGAACTTTTTCATAAGAGGAAGCCTCTAATTGATTTCTTTCGGCCATTTGGTTGCTCTTGCACTTTTTTGAATACTCAATCTCAAAAGACAAAGTTTGGTGTTGTATCTGATGAGTGTTACTTTGTTGGTTATTCTTCTTCTCAAAAGGCATATCGGGTTTATAACAAAAGAACACGTATTGTTCAAGAGTCGTTCTATGTTGATTGGCAGGAATCTAACTCTTCTGAAGTTAGATCTGAACCAGCATGGTTCTTTGACTCCGATACCGTGTTTAATTCGTTCAATTTGCCAGTTTTCGATGATGATGCGTCCATTCCAAATGATCAAACGAATATAATTATTTCACCATCTCCATCATCTGTTCATTCCAACTCGTTAGTAAATGAAGCTATTTCAACTAATGTTAGTTCATCGTCTCCAATGCTTGATCCGGCATCAACATCTGATTCTTTAACTCCTACATCTTCTCCACTACCTAATCCAACAACAACCCTTGATTCACCTTCATCTAATCTTTCACCATCTATGAGTGACATTTCTCCAAACATCTTTCCTTCAGCCAGCGACTACAAAACCTTGAAAGATCATCCTATTGATAACGTGATTGGATCTATCTCCGATGGTGTTCGAACGCGGAGTCAATCTGGTTTGATTAATGTTTGCCTTTTCTCATGCTTCATTTATCAAACTGTCTCGAAAAACATTCATGCTGCTCTACAGGATCCTTGTTGGGTAGAGTCCATGCAATTGGAACTTCAACAGTTCAGAAAGCTTAAAGTTTGGTCCTTGGTTGACTTACCTCCTAACAAATGCCCAATCGGTACAAAATGGGTGTTTAAGAACAAACCGGATGATCGAGGTGTAGTGGTGCGTAACAAGTCTAGACTCGTTGTGCAAGGTTTTGCTCAAGAAGAAGGGATTGATTATACTGAAGTCTTTGCTCCAGTCACTCGTCTTGAAGCAATAAGAATATTTCTCGCTCATGCTGCTCATAAACAATTTAAAGTGTATCAGATGGATGTGAAGTGTGCTTTTCTCTACAGAGACATTGATGAGGAGATATATGTGTGTCAACTACCAGGTTTTGAGGATCCTGACTTTCCTGATAAAGTGTTTAAGCTTGACAAATCTCTGTATGGTCTTCATCAAGCACCTAGGATCTGGTATGAGACCCTTACAAAGTATCTTCTAAGCAATGGTTTCTCTCGTGGTACCATTAATATGACTCTCTTCAAAAAGGAAGTGAATGGTGAAATGCTATTTGTCCAAGTTTACGTTGATGATATTATTTTTGGATCTACCAATTCTCTATTATGTAGAGAGTTCGAAGAGGTAATGAGTCAAAAGTTTGAAATGAGTATGATGGGAGAAATGTGTTTCTTTCTTGGATTACAAGTTGAACAATAGAAAGAAGGAATTCTTATTCATCAGGAGAAGTATATTAAAGATATCTTAAAGAAATTTAAAATGGATGATGCTTCTCCTGAGATGACTCCATTTACTGCTCAGACTTGTCTCACTCCAGATGAAAACGGGAAACCAGTTGATCCTCATCTTTTTAGATCCATGATTGGTTCTCTCATGTATCTTACCGCAAGCCGTCTTGATATCACTTTTGCTGTTGGCTACTGTGCTCGATATCAGTCGGCTCCAAAAGAATCTCATGAGAAAGCTGTCAAGAGAATCTTTCGTTATCTCAAAGGATCATCTCGTTTAGGGCTATGGTATCCATATGGAGGGAATTTTGATTTACATGCTTATTCTGATAGTGATTCCAATGGTTGCAGTTTAAACAGAAAATCAGTGTCTGGAGGGTGTCAATATTTGGGAAATTGTTTGGTGTCTTGGCAGAGCAAGAAACAGACCGCTGTTTCTCTTTCTACAGGAGAAGCCGAATATATTGCTGCCTCTAGCTGCTGTTCTCAAGTTCTCTGGATACAACACAAAATGATTGATTATGGAATTAATTTTCTCCATACGCCTTTATTTTGTGACAATGAAGCAGCCATTGGGATTGCAAAAAATCCTATTCATCATTCCCGAACCAAACATATCGAGACACGAATTCATGCAATTCGTGATGCTCAAGAAAAGGGTTTCATCGATATTATACCCATTGATACGAAACATCAAAAAGCTGATCTTTTCACAAAAAGTTTTGATAAACCCCGTTTTTATGAATTGATCTCTATGCTCGGGTTAATATCCTTTTAAATTTTTCTTTAAAGTTCTTAATTAAAAAAATAATAATAATAATAATAAAATTTAATAAATAAATAATAAATAATTTTCATAATTTATATAAATTGTCTATTCTTTGAAAATAAAATTTTGGGAGAGTAATTTCATAACCTGAGGTCGGAATTTAAAATGACGAGAAATGATTGTATATCCTCTAAGTTTGTTCTTTATACATGACTGGTGCTAAAATGAGAAATGATAGTAACTGATACTGGTTTCTGTTTCACATAAAAATTTTTCAAGAAGAATCGAACAGATTCTTTAACAATATGCTTGATAGACTCAGCCTGAAGAATAAAGTATACACCAGCTATATGATTTAAATTAAAACATCATGCTTAGGGATGTCTGGATTTACTCAATCGTTTTGGCCTGCATAAAAACTGAGTCCTGACAAAAATTGGATTGAGAATGAATCTTTCACCCATTCAGCTCATATAAGTCATATCCCTTGACCATGTCTGGTGTATTTTTGTATTTGTGTGTCTTGTGTTTGTGCTAATCTCCTCTGTGTACGGAAGTACTGACCTGGAGTGATGATCTTCTCTGTTGTACGATAGTACTGACCTGGAGCTCTCATCAGCACATGTTTAAATGGTCATCTCCTCTGTTATACGTGAGTACAGATCTGGAGCTCCCACCATTTTGGTATAATTATGTCAAAACATCTAATCGATGAGTTCTTACCAGAATGCAATATTCTGTTTATAATCACTTGCACACTAATGCACAAGCCTTGCTCCATATAGATTGATTCAAAATTCAAGAAATCCTGAGGTTGGGTGAGGGTTTTTGCCAAATGATTGTGGGGTCCTAACATTCTAAAGCATCTAGTTGAACCTTAACAAATCATAAGTTGTTTGTTGAAAAATGATAAGGCATGAGTTTAAGTGGACAAATATATCAGCAATCGTTATTGATTTGTTCTAATTTCAACTGTTCCTGTGCAGATTGTGATAAGATCTTGTATTCAGTATGATCTCATTGCCGGTCGATGATTTCCGATCATCTTTGTGTTCATAAATACCTAGAGGATGTGATCTCTGATTGATTTTGATCTTAGTGTATGACGTTATTCATTATTCTATAAAAAAAGGGTGACGAAACTACTCTTTCGCTCGTTGTTTCGCATGACGAAACTGCAATTTGGCTAGGCTTTCTTATTATTTTTAACTGGCTATCTCTTAGCAAAATTGCAGATTCTCTGGGCGAAACTGTAAATTCGTCAGGCGAATCTATAGTTTCGCTGTCTGCGAAACTATCTTCTATATAAGTTGTTTTGCGAAATTATTCTCTCATTTTCGCACGATCGACCTGAGTAGTTCTCTAGGGTTTATCCGTGACTTTATTTGGCGATTTGGAGTTTACGTGGTGTTTCTTTCGAATTGAGTGTTATTCTATGTTCGCCTGTGAGTTTCGATCTTGGAAAGATCATCTGATTGTGTTAATATTAACTCATTATAAGTCATTTGAATTTTGACCCTTCGGTGTCTTCGCTGTTCGTCCAGCGAAACTGCAGATTATTCTGCGAAACTGAACGAAAGTTCATAACTTCTCAGCGAAACTGTGGGGTTATGCTGTCCGTGCGAACCTATCAGTTTCGCTAACCTATTTACAATTTCGCAGAATTTGGACTTAAGTTTGTACAGTTTCGCCTGGTCATATTTTTCTTTTAGAACAGCGAAACTGTTATGTTTTAGCTAGCGAAACTATGTTTTCGCCTGCCGAAACTAACAGCGAATCTATTTTAAATAATTTTCGCCTAGTCGAAACTGTCTTTTTGGTCAGCGAAACTGACATGTTTTAATTAGCGAAACTAGTGTTTCGCTTGCCGAAACTGTCAGATTATATTTTTTAATGTTTATTTTTTTCTTATTTTCTTAATTTCTTATTCTACTGTAACACCCGGATATATCTTATTTTGAAGCCGGCAAAGAAAGAAAAGAAAATAAAGTCCAAAGTCGAGGGACCAAACTCGCCAACGAAAGAAAGTCGGGCGAGCGGAGTATATAAGGGAGAGGGCAGCCCTTACCCTCTCCCCTATACACAAAATTCAGCCATATTAGAGAAGAGAAGAGAGAAAAGAGGAGAAAAAGAGAAAAAGGGGTGTTTCGGGTGATTCGGGTGTCCAAACTCGTCGTGTGGCAAGTCAAATCGAAGCCCTTGACGTTGTGCTCGATTGTGTGAGTTCTAGGACCCCAACCGATTTTGGGGCTGGAAAGCATAGAAAACCCGTTTTTGTATGTGTGTGTGTTTGACCCATTTGGGTGTGATGTGTGTGATGCGGTTCGTGTATGTTTCCGGGCTTGTGTGTGCTTGTATGGTGTTATGGTACGCATTCCTAAGGTCCAGGAGGGTTAATTTAGGCTTAGAATGGGTTTGGATGAGCTTAGAGGCCGAAAATGGCAGATTGGGTTCGGGATGAACTCCATTCTGCATCAGCTAGGGCTAGGCGACCGAATGGAGGCCATACGGCCGAATGAGAGGCGATTGAGGGTTATTCGCACGATTGGGATTCATTCGCACGATTGAGGGTTCAATCACACGACTGAGTGTCCTGTCGCATGAGGAGTCATACGACTGAGGGTTCAGTCACATAAGTGCTTAGTCGCATGAGTGCATTCGCATTAGTCCCGTCCGCGTAAGGTCCATACGCACGACTGGATGTTCATTCGCATAGATGTTCATCCGCATGAGTCCAATCGCATGATGTTCAGTCGCATGAAGGCCATGCGACTGACGGGTGTCCATACGCACGAATAGAACTGTTGCACCCGAAGGAAAGTGTAGTTAGACTTCTGGCTTTCGGGGGAAAGTGCAGGTGTAAGTTTTGACGTAAAGTTTTTCGTAAAAGCATGTAAGGTGACTGTTGTGGCCTTAGAGAGCATGTAGGGCATGATGATGATGATGATGTTGCATGTTTATGCATGTTATGTATGAATGATGTTACCCTGTATGATGATGATGAATGTGTATGATATGTTCCTTAATATGATGTATGATAATCCTTCCTATGGCTTTACGTATTATGATGAATGAAATGAAGTATTATGTAACATGAAGTGGAAAGAAATGACACGTCTTGCATGTATCGGATAACGGGTCCTTCTTTGTGATTGACCATTAATGTAAAACCTCTACCGCTTACCCTTAGTACTGTGGCATACGTTTAGCTGTTCATTTATTGACTTCGGCCTAGTGGCTATGACTGATCGGTTATCCTTAGTACTGTGGCATATGTTAGCTGTTCATTTATTGACTTCTGCCCAGTAGCTAAGACTGATCGGTTACCCCTAGTACCGTGGCATACGTTTAGCTGTTCATTTATTGACTTCGGCCCGGTAGCTGAGACTATTTGGGGTGTACCATATGGTATGGGTATGGATGATGTCCGATGCGCAAGTAAAGTTAAATGGAACGAATGAACGAATGAATGAATGAAGACGATAATAATGATATTATCTATGCGTACGTATGATGTGTGATCATGTTAAAGTAACGAAACGTTTTATATGAAAGTAAAGTAAGTTTTATAATAAAACTAGAACTCACTCAGCAACGCTGACTTTTTATATGTTTTCCAGTTGGCAAGTAATGATTGCTGAGGATGGCACGGCAAGGCTACTCAGCTCTTTTGGGATGGCATCCATTTATAAAGCTTTTGTGTTATAATGCAAACATGTATTTTGTAACCGGATAATGATGTATTATTGGGCAAAAGTGTTTATAATGAAATGAGATGTCGTTTTTGAATGTTTCCGCTGCAATGTTTTATGAGACAAATGTAATTATATGTTTTATGTGTGATGAATGACCAACTGTAGGCGTCCCGAAAACGGGGCCTTACAAGTTGGTATCAGAGCCAAAGTTTAAGTGAAATGGGTAAATTTTCAAAATAAACCTTAACTTAAACTGAAAATGGGACGAAAGGGGAATGGGATGCCAAACTGAGTAGCTGCGTGCCATCAGGTATTTTCTTAAAGTTAACCGGTTTTATATGCGCATGGTATATGTTATGTGTTGTATGTAGATTTGAATACTGATTTAGTCAGGACAGGTAATGCTTGGGGTATGAAGAGTAAAGTAAGTGGCTAATCACAACTGGCCACTGTAATTAGGGACTTACTATACTTCACATAAACTGAGTTGTTTCCTTGAATGACCATGTTGGTGTTTGAATCTTTCAGTGTGATAGAGAATGGCTGGTGGTAGATCTTCTAGAACTTCTAGGGGTGGAGGCCGTGGTGGCCCTGATGCGGAACCGCGCCCTAAAAGAGGAAGGCCTAGAGCTGAGAAAGAGGTTCCTACAGAACCTGAGACTCCTCATCCAGAAGCTAGGGATGAGAGTGCAAACTTGAGGGCCTCGGTAAAGGAGGCTGTTGTTGAGGAAGTACATCAGGTCATGCAGACAATCTTACCGTCTGTGGTGACCGAAGTCATCAAAGCTGTGAAGGAGGGAGAAAGGAAGGAGAGAAATAGGGCCTCGGGGGAGCAACCGGAGCATGAAACGATTTTCTCCGATAATGAGGAGGAAGAGGAAGAAGAGCCTGTGCGAGAAGTGGCACGAGGCTGTAACTACGGGGTGTTTATGAGATGCAAGCCCCTTACTTTTGATGGTAATGGCAATGCTGCTGCTGCTCACCGATGGGTGAGAGAAATAGAGGCTGTTCTCGACATCAGCGAGTGCCGGGAAGATCAAAAAGTAAAGTTTGCCACCCATTCATTTGTGGACTTGGCACTATGCTGGTGGGACAACATTGTCCAAGCGGAGGGTAATCGGGCAATCGGGAGAATGAGGTGGCCCGAGCTGAAGAAGATGGTAATTCAGGAGTTCTGTCCTCACAGGGAGATGGATAAGATTGAGAGGGAGTTCCTGCAGCTGGAGGCGGGATCCATGACCCATCAACAATATACTACCAAGTTCAACGAGATGGCACGATTGGTGCCGGATCAGGTGACGCCTCTTTCTTGGAAGATCAAGAGGTACATTCAGGGTTTACCGGTGGATGTTTGCCGGCATATGATCGCCGCCCGGCCAAGTACGTTTAGGTTGGCGGTCGATTTGGCCGGAAGACTTTATGATGAGAGGGGAGTGGTTGTGGTTGAAGCGAGTAGGAAGGGTGGTGGTGACCGAAACTGGAACGGGAGAGGTTTGGTCGGGGTGATGCCTCGACGGGTAACAAAAGGGAACGGGTGGATGACCGCCTTGTGGCCACACCGGGAGCGGGGTCAAGGAGGTGTGGTAAGTGTGGAAGGGAGCATGCGGGAGAATGCAGGCTAGGTTTGAATGTGTGCTTCAAGTGTGGGAAGACAGGGCATATGGCGAAGGATTGCCTGTTGGGCAAATGTTTTAACTGTGGGGAAATTGGTCATATGAGCAGGGATTGTAAGAAGCCGAGGGCGGAGAGTTCAGGTGCAAAGAGGACGGGAGGTGATGGACCGAGGGCGAGCGCCAGGGCATTCACCATGACACAGGAGGAGGCTAGGACGGACCCTGACGTTGTGTCCGGTACGTTTCTAGTGAACCAAACTTTAGCTTCTGTGTTATTTGATTCTGGTGCTAGAAAGAGTTTTATTTCTGCTGCTTTCTGTGCTAAGCTGCCTGTTAGTAGTAGACATGTTGATGCGCCCTTTGATATAGAAACTGCCATAGGTAAGTCTACTAGGATTTCTGAGATGATAGAGAACTGTGATGTGGAACTTGAGGGTCATAAGTTTCCTGTTAGAACGTTCGTGATGGCCTTAGGTGGTTTCGATTTGGTTCTTGGGATGGATTAGCTAGCGAACTTCGAGGCGAACATTGTGTGTCGCAAGAAGATGATTCGGTTGTCACCGCCTGACGGTAGTTCAGTGACGGTTTATGGTGATCGAGTTACTACGATTCCGAAAGTGATCTCGATGGCGGTGGCGGGGAAGTGTATGAGGCGTGGATGTAGCGCCTACTTGGCCTATGTAAAGGATGTGGATACGCCGACACAACAACTAGCCGATGTACCGGTTGTGTGTGACTTTCCAGATGTGTTCCCAGAAGACTTATCAGGAGTGCCACCTGACAGAGAGATTGAATTTCAGATTGATCTGATACCGGGTGCCCAACCTGTCCCCAAAGCACCGTATCGGTTGGCTCCAACCGAGATGAAAGAGTTGATGGAGCAGTTGCAAGAGCTGCTTGATAAGGGGTTCATTAGACCGAGTATCTCTCCTTCGAGTGCTCCGGTCCTATTCGTAAAGAAGAAGGACAGTAGTATGAGGATGTGCATCGACTACCGCGAGCTGAACAAGTTGACAGTGAAGAATCGATACCCCTTACCGAGGATAGATGATTTGTTCGATCAGCTTCAGGGTGCCAGTTGGTTTTCGAGAATAGATCTCCGGTCTGGTTATCATCAGTTGAAGGTGAAGGAGCAAGATATTCCTAAAACAGCTTTCCGTACGCGCTATGGTCACTATGAGTTCCTCGTCATGTCTTTTGGTTTGACCAATGCGCCAGCTGCTTTTATGGATTTGATGAACCGTGTGTGTCGGCCTATGTTAGATAAATGAGTGATTGTGTTTATTGATGATATCCTGATTTACTCGAGGAGCGAAGCAGAGCATGCCGGTCACATTCGGGAGGTTCTAGAGATGTTGAGAAGGGAGAAGTTGTATGCTAAATTCTCTAAGTGCGTGTTTTGGTTGCGTGATGTTCAATTCTTGGGTCACGTGGTGAATCCTGATGGGATTATGGTGGACCCCGCGAAAGTGGAGGCGGTTATGCAATGGAAGTCACCAAAGACGCCATCCGAGATTCGTAGTTTCTTGGGTTTGGCGGGCTACTATAGAAGATTCATCAAAGACTTCTCCAAGATTGCTTCTCCACTAACTAAGTTGACCAAAAACGAGGTGAAGTTCGTATGGGGTCAAGCTCAAGAGAAGGCGTTTGAAGAATTGAAGGCGAGATTGACTCAAGCTCCTGTTCTGTCATTACCCGATGTAAGTGAAGATCTGGTGGTTTATTCCGACGCTTCTTACTCGGGGTTGGGGTGTGTGTTAATGTAGAGAGGAAAGGTTATAGCCTATGCATCCCGACAGTTGAAGGTTCATGAGGTCAATTATCCTACTCATGACTTGGAGCTGGCAGCCGTGGTCTTTGCATTAAAGATTTGGAGGCACTACCTCTACGGGACGAAGTGCACCATATTCACTGACCACAAGAGTCTGAAGTACTTCTTTGAGCAGAAGGATTTGAACATGAGGCAGAGACGGTGGTTGGAACTGATAAAGGATTATGACTGTGAAATCCACTACAATCCGGGCTAGGCCAATGTGGTGGCTGATGCCCTTTGCCGGAAGGAGAGGCCCGAGCCGATTCGGGTGAAGGCATATCAACTGATCATGACCTCTGACGTAATGAAGCAAGATCATCTTAACTCTGAAAGAATGAGAGGTCTGGTTGGGGAATTGGGTGAAAACACACTCGGTGTTAGAACCCAATTTGGTCGCGTGTGGATTCCTCGTTTTGGGGATCTACGGGTGAAGATCATGGATGAAGCTCACAAGACTCGGTACTCCATTCATACTGGTGCCATGAAAATGTACCATGACATGAAGAAAGATTATTGGTGGCCGGGTATGAAGCGCGACGTGGTGGAGTATGTGAGTAAGTGTCTTACTTGCTTATAGGTGAAGGCTGAGCACCAACAGCCGTATGGGAAGATACAACCTCTGGATATACCGGAATGGAAGTGGGAGCACATCACCATGGATTTCATTACCAAGCTGCCGCGTACCCCGAAAGGGTATGATGCCATATGGGTGACAGTTGATCGTTTGACGAAGAGTGCTCACTTCCTACTGATCCGCGAGACATATTCATCTGAGAGGTTGGCTGATCTGTTCATCAAGGAAATTGTAACTCGTCATGGTGTGCCTGTGTCTATTGTGTCGGATCGCGACACTCGGTTTACATATAAATTTTGGAAGAAGTTCCACGATGCTATGGGGATGAGGTTACATATCAGCACGGCTTATCATCCCCAGACTAATGGTCAGTCAGAAAGGACCATTCAGACGCTGGAAGACATGCTTCGGGCATGTGTGATTGATTTTGGTGGAAGTTGGGATGACCACCTACCATTAGCCGAATTCTCATAAAACTACAGTTATCACGCCAGCATTGGCATGCCCCCCTATGAGATGCTATACGGTAGGAGATGCAGAACACCCGTTTGTTGAGGTGACATTGCTCAGAAGGAATTGGGAAGCGTCGAGGTAATCGAGGCTACGACTGATAAGCTTGAGAAGATTAAAGCCTTCATGAAGGCATCCAAAGACAGACAGAAGTCGTATGCTGATAAACGACGTAGGCCGATTGAGTTCCAGGTGGGTGACCGGGTTATGTTGAAGGTCTCACCTTGGAAGGGTATCATTCGCTTCCGAAAGCGGGGCAAGTTGAGCCACAGGTATATAGGCCCTTTCCGAATCATTGCTCGGGTAGGAGAGGTGGCCTATAGACTGGAGTTACCAGATGAGTTAAGTGGAATCCATCCGACATTCCATGTATCTCATCTAAGGAAGTGCTTAGCTGATGAAGATATGATTGTTCCACTGGAGGATATCGAGGTAGACGAACGGCTCAATTATGTGGAGCAACCAGTGGCAATCATCGACCGAAAGGAGAAAAGGCTAAGGAATAAAGTGGTTCCTCTTGTGCGTGTACAGTGGAAGCACAGGAAGGGAATCGAGTCAACGTGGGAGACTGAGGAAGAAATGAGACAGCATTATCCACGTTTGTTCGAAGAAGAACAGGTTTCGAGGACGAAACCTATTTAAGGGGGGTGGACTTGTAACACCCGGATATTTCTTATTTTGAAGCCGGCAAAGAAAGAAAAGAAAATAAAGTCCAAAGTCGAGGGACCAAACTCGCCAACGAAAGAAAGTCGGGCGAGCGGAGTATATAAGGGAGAGGGCAGCCCTTACCCTCTCCCCTATACACAAAATTCAGCCATATTAGAGAAGAGAAGAGAGAAAAGAGGAGAAAAAGTGAAAAAGGGGTGTTTCGGGTGTCCAAACTCGTCGTGTGGCAAGCCAAATCGAAGCCCTTGACGTTGTGCTCGATTGTGTGAGTTCTAGGACCCCACTTTTACTTGTTTTCAACCGATTTTGGGGCTGGAAAGCATAGAAAACCTGTTTTTGTATGTGTGTGTGTTTGACCCATTTGGGTGTGATGTGTGTGATGCGGTTCGTGTATGTTTCCGGCCTTGTGTGTGCTTGTATGGTGTTATGCTACGCATTCCTAAGGTCCAGGAGGGTTAATTTAGGCTTAGAATGGGTTTGGATGAGCTTGGAGGCCGAAAATGGCAGATTGGGTTCGAGATGAACTCCATTCTGCATCAGCTAGGGCTAGGCGACCGAATGGAGGCCATACGGCCGAATGAGAGGCGATTGAGGGTCATTCGCACGATTAGGATTCATTCGCATGATTGAAGGTTCAATCGCACGACTAGGGCTTCAGTCGCACGACTGAGTGTCCTGTCGCATGAGGAGTCATACGAGAGTCGCATAAGTGCTTAGTCGCATGAGTGCATTCGCATTAGTCCCATCCGCATAAGGTCCATACGCACGACTGGATGTTCATTCGCATAGATGTTCATCCCCATGAGTCCAATCGCATGATGTTCAGTCGCATGATGTTCAGTCGCATGAAGGCCATGCGACTGAAGGGTGTCCATACGCATGAATAGAGCTGTTGCACCCGAAGGAAAGTGTAGTTAGACTTCTGGCTTTCGGGGGAAAGTGCAGGTGTAAGTTTTGACGTAAAGTTTTTCGTAAAAGCATGTAAGGTGACTGTTGTGGCCTTAGAGAGCATGTAGGGCATGATGATGATGATGATGTTGCATGTTTATGCATGTTATGTATGTATGATGTTACCCTGTATGATGATGATGAATGTGTATGATATGTTCCTTAATATGATGTATGATAATCTTTCCTATGGCTTTACGTATTATGATGAATGAAATGAAGTATTATGTAACGTGAAGTTGAAAGAAATGACACGTCTTGCATGCATCGGATAACGGGTCCTTCTTTGTGATTGACCATTAATGTACAACCTCTACCGCTTACCCTTAGTACTGTGGCATATGTTTAGTTGTTCATTTATTGACTTCGGCCCAGTGGCTATGACTGATCGGTTATCCTTAGTACTGTGGCATACGTTTAGCTGTTCATTTATTGACTTCGGCCCAGTAGCTAAGACTGATCGGTTACCCCTAGTACCATGGCATACGTTTAGCTGTTCATTTATTGACTTCGGCCCGGTAGCTGAGACTAATTGGGGTGTACCATATGGTATGGGTATGGATGATGTCCGATGCGCAAGTAAAGTTAAATGGAACGAATGAACGAATGAATGAATGAAGAAGATAATAATGATATTATCTATGCGTACGTATGATGTGTGATCATGTTAAAGTAACGAATCGTTTTATATGAAAGTAAAGTAAGTTTTATAATAAAACTAGAACTCACTCAGCAACGCTGACTTTTTATATGTTTTCCAGTTGGCAGGTAATGATTGCTGAGGATGGCACGGAAAGGCTACTCAGCTCTTTTGGGATGGCATCCATTTATAAAGCTTTTGTGTTATAATGCAAACATGTATTTTGTAACCGGATAATGATGTATTATTGGGCAAAAGTGTTTATAATGAAATGAGATGTCGTTTTTGAATGTTTCCGCTGCAATGTTTTATGAGAGAAATGTAATTATATGTTTTATGTGCGATGAATGACCAACTGTAGGCGTCCCGGAAACGGGGCCTTACATCAACTTATCTGATTTCTTCTTCAGGTTACCATGGCTAATCTAAAGTTTGATGAGCGGAACAATATCACCTGCTATTTTAGATGATACTCATCCAAAGCCTGCTGGATTTAGAGATTGTATCAGATGGCTTCAAAGATCACCTATAGCCCATGCCATATCTCATTCGACTACCATCTATGATCTTCATATCAGAGACTTCTGGCGATCTGCGAGTATGACACTCGAGAAGATTCACACAGCGGATTACTCTGCTAAAGTCATTGATCAAGAAGTGACAATCACTGCTGAGACTGTATCGAGGATACTAAGACTTGTCGAAGATTCAGGAGATGAAATCACCATGACAGATTCTGAGGTGTTCCAGGCCTTCAGAAGTATGGGATATGAGGGACCAGCTTTTGGTTCTCGGAAGGAGATCAAGAAGTCATTTCTATCTATCTAGGAGTAGTGGATACATTGCTCATCGTTTTTATTCATGTGTCTTGATCACCGTAAAGTGGATTCCGATGGTCTTAACATTGATTGGGCTAAGGCAATGGTGTTATGTTGTAAAGGAGAAAAAGCCATATTGCCAAACTAATTTTTGCATGCATGGCTGAGAATGTGATGCGTTAAAGAAGACAAATGGTTGCTGTATCCCGATTCCTTCAGATGAATTTGATGATCTTATACCTCATGTACCAAAACATGTAGAGATAAAGAGGCTGGTACAAATGAATCCCCGTATCTGTTTGCGACTGCTGTGCCATTCGCCACAACTTCAGTGGAAAGATCACCCATCTTTGGGAAAACATGTATCCTCCAGAACGCTGGAGTTATATTAAACGGGTGGATGAGTCAGAAAATAAACGGGCTGAAGAAACTAGAGTACAGCAAGTTGAAGCTACAAAGAAAAGAAAGAGATATGCCAAAGAAAAAGACTATGACTTTGAGGAAGATATTGCTGAACAAGCTGAGGAAGTTAGAGTTGAAAAAGAAAGAAGGTCAAAGAGGAAAGCTGATTCTGCTGAACCTGAGAGACGATCCAAGCATAGACATGAAGGATTCCCCACAAGAAGAGAGGCTAGTGCAAACCTTGATGAGGATATGATTCGCAATTTGAATACTTCATTGGCTAATGAACTGAGTATGATCAAGACCAAACTCACAAACCAGGAAATCAGAGAAAAACAAAAGGATGAAGTGATTGAAGGTATGCAGAAGATGCTAGTTGACCAAAATCGACTGCTGAAGAAGTTGTTTGAAGAGATTACACTACTGAAGGCTGCAGCCGGCCTACCTAATCAACTAACTCAATCTAAGTTAGATGATCTGACTGATACATCAAAGTACCCATTTCTGAATGTGGACACTTCATCCAAGGTAAGAGAGGGCACATCTGGTGCAGCAACCACTGATGCTGGAGATCGTGAAGCTCTAGGAGAGAATGTTGGAAGAGATGATGAGGAGGATATTATAGAGGCTTGGTTTGTTAATACGCAATTTGATTTTGAAAAGGATTTGGTTGGTGAAGAAGTAATAGTAATAGATACTGCTAAAGGAGTTTCAGAGAAAGGAAAGGGGTTGGTTGATGAGGAAGAGGAAGATGAACAGCTCATAGATTATGATTCAGAACCCGAGTTCTATGAAGTTGATGAACGACCATTGATTTATGTTGCTAAGAAGGGAGAGGATGATGCAAATGTGTTTGAGATGGATAAAAATGACTGGTTTGTGAAAGGGAAGGAGGTAGAAGAAATCACTCCTCTTTTTCAACACATGGAGGGGCTGAGTAGGAAGGAGGCTGACAAGAAAATCATAAGCTGGTGTTATAACTCAAGCCTAAAGATGTTTATGATCAAAAGAAGGGGAGGTAATATCAGTTATATGCTTAAGAGGAAGGCTTTTAAAACCTTGCCTAAATGGGATTTAAGGAGATTGGCAACTCTACCACTGATTAATGCCCATCTAAGTGAAAGAGCCATTTTTCTTGAAAAAGAGATAACGAACGGGCTTAATGACAACTTTGAGTCATTCGGGTATATGAAGGCAAAAAGAAAGAGGTCAAAGAAGGATAAGGACTGGGAGACGGGAAAAGGCAGGATTGTTCTAAAGGTTAAACCTCCAAAGTCTGTAAACAAAGTAAGATTGGCTGATCCTCTTCCCCAACAATTGCAGGACTTTGAGAAATGGTTTTATGATAACAACACTGGAGAAGATGTTATCAGAGTAAAACATGGAAAAGAGTTAAGAGTATTTGATCCAATGGAGCTGTTCAGTTTCTGTGATGAAGATCTACTGGTATTATGTAAGAATCACATAAAGGCTGGGGCTGGAGAAGAAACTAGGAAAGAAGCTAGTTTGTTTATGAATGTTGCTAACAAGATTAGGGGCGTGAGGTCTGAGGTAAAGAAGTTAGCTGAAAGGGTAAGGGCCCAGGATGATCTTAATATGGATGTTCAAGATCTGACCAAGCAATTTGCAAAGGCTAGTGGTCATTCCGAAGAAGCTGGTGATGCAGGAAAAGACCATGGAGGATCATTTGCTGAAGCTTCTGAGGAAGTAGCTGCAGGAGGTGACGAAGACAGATCAAACACAGCAGAGGAAACCGGAGCTGACAAGACAAATCAAGAAGAGTGAAGACGGTGAGATCCAACCTAGGGGGAGTATTGAAGATCATGTATAGGTTGGACTCACCTTAGTTTAGATTGCTTACTTTAATTGTAAGAGGACTTTTGTTAGTTTCCTTTTTGTATGTACTTAGTTTTGTGTGTTTTAGCAGTCTAGCGAAACTGCGAGCGAATATGTAAATTCGCTCACAGTTTGCTGTTCTTGTTTACCTGGCGAACTTATGTTCTGCTGGGCGAAACTGTAGTTTCGGCATGACAGTTTCGCTGACAGCAAAACTGTCTGCGAAACTAAGACTGCTATATATACTCATGTTAATTTTCATTGTAAGGTAAGCTTGCAAAACCCTAATCGTGGATCATTGTTGCAAGTTACCTATTTCAAGCAGTTATTACACAGAAATATCATTGTGCTTTTTGTTATTGATTGTCATTGATCATTTTGTTATCAAGTATGAGTTAGTATTGTGTTCAATCTTCTCTATTATCATTGTTTAGCATGCTTGTTGGATATTGAGCGATTCTTCACATCACTTGCACTGTTTTTCGATCACATGGACCAACACTATTTGATCTTTTAAATGTTCTAAGTCTTTTCTCATTATAAAACTGATGGTATTGACCCCCTTTTATGGTCTTGCAATTGGTATCAGAGCATTTTAGACTCTTGATTGTAAGATCTCACTATCTTAAATCCCTTCAGCTTCATAAAACACCTAGCAACTCAAATGGCAGCTCTTACTAAGACTGATATAGAAACCGCTACTATGACAAAGTCTTCACTGATCACTTCTGATGACTTTGATACTTGGTGCCAAATAATGGAAGGCTTCATTAAGTCTCAAGACAGCAGGATGTGGGGATCTGTCATCTCATGACCTAATATACCATGCACCTCTTCAGCTGCTGCTACTGGTGGCATGATACCAAAGGAAGTGGTTGAGTACTCAGAAGAAGACTGTAAGAAGATTGATGTAAATCAGAAAGCCATGACCACCCTGCAGACTACACTTTCAAACTCTAGTTACAGAGGCTTCAAGAAGTGCAAAACTGCTAAGCAACGATGAGATGCACTAAAGCTTATGTATGAGGGGTCAAATGAAGCAAAAGAGAACAAGAAAGATCTCTTGAAGCAGTAGTTTGTGAACTTCACCTTTAAGATAGGTGAAACTATGACTCAATAATACTTCAGCTATGTTGAGATTATGGATATTCTAATGGATGTTTAATTAACTCCTGAGAACAGGGACATTATGAGGAAATTTATTTCCTCTCTTCCCAGACAATGAACACACTATTGCGTGGTCATTAAGGGGACTGAAAACATCAAGACTCTTACTCTCACTGAGTTGTATGGAATCCTTGTTAGATACAAGATTGAGATGAACATGCAAAATCCATCTGGCAACTCCAACAATTAGCAGATTTCAGCCCTTCATGTGGTTGAAAGGGATTGCAAAGAACCACATCATCATCTCATCTGCTGTCCTGAAGACTCCCAAAAGGGTCCTTTCATCACCTTCCATGAGACACCAAGGGAGAACTACATCCAAGGAAGCTCATTCCAAGAGACAAGCTCATCTCAAGCCTTTATGTCTACTAATGAAAGTATTGACAACTTTCTCTTCACTCTTAAAGACCTATCCAGATGATTTGGAGTATATGGAAATAGTCCAGCAGATGGCTCTTCTCACTCGCAGAGCCAAGAAGTTCTACAAGAGGACAGGAAGGAAGTTTCCCAACAACACAACAAGTGGAAAGTTTGGGTTAGACAAATAAAAAGTAAAATGTAACAACTATAACCAAATGGGACACTTTGCTAGAGAGTGCAAGGCACCAAGGACGAATGATGGTCAAGCACAAACCAAACCAAACTACACTGATGGAGCTCCACAAACTGAGAAACGCAAGCAGCAAGCTGCAGTTACTGTTGAAAAGGAGGCTTTGATTGGAGTTTTTAGTTTAAAGATGCATCTTCAAACCAAGCACTAATGGCTGATCATGAAGAAGCCAAGTTATTGGAACATTTTTTTACCCCAGAATGTATTGCTAAAATTTATAGATACAGGTCCTATAAATTGGAAATGAGATCTTATCTTGAGCCCTTAAACATATTAAAAGCTGATTTTAAAAGAGCTTAAAATGATTATAAACTAAAGATAGAAGATCCAGAGAAAATAATTTCAACTCTTAATCATGAACACACCAACTACATGATGCAAATCAAAGATCTCATTACCAAGTTAACTGAAGCTAAGGCTGAGCTTGTGATTAGTAAAGTCAAGGCAGAAAAATGTGTTTTTGAAGAAGAGACCTTCAAGAATATTATATCCTCATCCTTGCATGCAAAGATTTGTTATCAGAATAAGCAGTGACTGGGATCTACTAAGATAGCTCCTACACACACAACTACTCCAAGGTGTGGAACTTGTCAAGATGAGCTTCCCCTCATAGACCCCATTCATGATGAGGATGAAGATGAAGAGGAGATAGAAAAGGATAGATCTGAGAAAAGTGAAGAAGATCATCCTAAGAAGGGTCACTATTCTTTTGAGGAGAGGAAATAACCAGGGATGTCCAAGTCCAAAAGGAAGAACTTGATTAGAGCAGCAAAGAAATGATCAAAGAAGGCTCAAAGATCAAGGCCACCTTCAACCCCAAGCAGAAACAAGTCTTTATCTCTGTAGGATTTGAAGTGGTGAGGATTGAAGACTTGACTATGGACTCTAGTACCGGGAGTTCTAGATTATGTTCTTCTTATCCTTGTGAAGAAAAGAAGACTAATCAGTTGTGCCCCACTACTACATAGCCTGAACTATCCAGTTCCAAGAGCAAGCCTCACCCTAAGAAGCCCGCTACATCATCTGGGAAGATAAAGATGGAAGTGGAAAGTGATCAAGTTCAGCCTTCTATTCAAAAGAAGACTCTCTGAAGGAAGCTAGTTGATTGCATCATGTGTGGTAGTACTTCTCATCTTGCCAAGAATTGCCTCTACAATCTCAAAACTACTATCTACATGACCAAGAAGAAACCTTCTGAGAAGAAGAAGGAGAAAGATAGCTTAGAAGGAAACTCTTTTCGTTACGGAAGATCCAAATTGAAGGACAAGGATGATAAAGGACTTGTCATCAAGAATAAGGCCAGACTTGTTGTTCAAGGATGCACACAAGAAGAGGGGATTGACTACATAAATAATTTTCCTCCGGTAGCAAGACTTGAAGCTTTTAGAATATTCCTCACTTTGCTGCATCCAGGGATTTCAAGGTCTACCAACTTGATGTCAAGTGTGCTTTTGTTAGGACCTGGTATTTGAACGAAATACCGAGTGATTAGCGTGTAAACCAGATCAAATAGTGCGGAATCCTATTTGATTGGCGATCCAATCAGTGAGAACACACGATGAATCAATAAAGAATTGAATCTGATGTTAGAAATTGATTAGGAATCGATCTAATGTGTTCTATGAACTTGGAGAATGAATTGGGAGGCTTCTGGATGGCTAGGGTACGTCTGGAGTCGAAATAGAATGAATGCTTACGTTTTTCCACGAATTGGGTTGTATTTATAGGTTAGTATTGTTCATTCGGGTGACTGGACCATAAGTATGGTTCAGTCGTGTGATTGAACCATGCGGTTGATTCATCCGCACGACTGAGTGTTCAGTCGTGCGACTGAGCCAATCTTATGTTACAGTCATACGACTGATCTAGTCTCCTGGTTCAGTCGTGCGACTGAGTCAATCGTATGAAGTTATTCATGCATGTGGTCCATTCGCATGGGCCATTCGCATGAGAACTTCATTATGTTGAGTTTGAATGTATTAATTAATATAACATTATGTGTAACCATTCAAACAATCACAAACCTAATTAACCAATTCAATATCGACTCATTAATGAAATATTAGACATTACAAATCACAAACAATCCATATCATTTCATTAATCATTTCAAATTACATCAGAATCAGACAAACAAGATCTATTACATTTCATATCATGATCTAGGGACATACATGTATCAACAAACTCCCCTTTGGACCTAGATCTCTCTAATGTCTTGTTTTCTGCATCACCTCCTCATTTTTCTTGTACTTGTCCTCTTTTGTGACTCCCGCGTGAATCTCAAACGCGAAGCAGAGTCTTATGACGTTCTGGAACTGGAGGGCTTGTACAATATCCTGCGTATCATAGAACAGTGGCCACTTGTATAAAGTATAGACATCATTAGCTGACAAGTTGGTAAGCCACATTGGGTCGAATACCCTGATAGTATCCATTTGGCCCTCTTTGTTTAGAACTATGACCGCTTCTGCTGTTCTCCAATCGTAGTACCACCACTTAAAGTGTGGAGTGAAGTCCTGTGGCATTTCCCTGAGTGGGATTCTTGACATTATGCGCTTAGGACTCCACTTCAACACTATCTTTGGCTTGCCAGTAATGGCATCAACCTCAGACCTTCTGATATTCTTAGTAGGCTGTTGGAGTCTGAAGTTAACCCACCTGGTGTGGTACTCCTTCCTTAGGACAGCCTCAAACCAGCCTGACATCTTCCTCAGGTCAGCATACAAAAGCTTTAGTTTGGCCAGCTGGTTGAGCTCGAAACCTGGTAGAGTCTTCAGATCATGTGGGAATCTGAAGTACTCTATGCCCTTTTCCCTCTTAACTGCATATACGTTAAGATCCTCAAAATACGCCCACGCTATGATCCTGCCAGACACCTTATGATGTTTCTTGACTCTGTAGAGTTTGGTGTAGGCATCCTGTTTCGGTGCAGCGCGTTGGGCTCTAACTTCTTCAAAACACGCAGCCGACTCAGCCTTTCGGATATCGACATCATCATTTGAGGCTTGGGCTGTTTCCTCTACCTTCTCTGACTCTTGCTCCATTTTGTCTAACACCTCAAAAGTATCGCTAACAAGGGATTCACCCAGATTGGGGACCACATTTCCCTCATTGTCAGCATACTGAGGGTAGTGCTTGGCAGTGACATCTTCAATCTCGATTTCATCAACGTCCTTGAGCTCTTCGTCACTGGTCGAGTCGCATGTCGGAGCATCTTTCACTATCTCATCTGGATTTCAGCAGCTGTAGCCTCAATATCATGACCAAGAATGGAGCTCCGTATACTGTAAGGCTCACGAGAATGATCCACGGAGGCATTCTCCCAGAATGCCTGGTGTAATGACCTGTAAGGCGTGCACGGTGTAGATATAGCCTTATGTATCCAGGAACGTCTAAGGACAGCTATAATCTCTATAAACTCGGCCCCGTTCCGAGTAGTATGATCCAAGTGAGCACATATGTTGTGCTTTGGATTAATGGACCATCTATCAGCCATTTGCCTGAAACACAAGACACAGAACCATTAGTACATAATACATCAAAATTCAGTTCTACGTGTAATGTTTAAATTCATTCTGATTCATTCGTGCGAATGAATCATGCGACTGAAGTCAGTCGGTTGTCCTTTCATGCGACTGAGCTCATTCGGTTGAATGTGACATGCGACTGAGTTCAATCTGCTGACTGAGTCTGCGATTGGTTCAGTCGGCCGACTGAGCTCATTCGCATGGTTCATTCGGCCGATTGACCCAATCGCAAGATTCAATCGTGCGATTGGAGTTCATCCGGACGACCAGTCGCCTGTCCCACTGTTCAGACGCCTGTGGTTCAAATCTTGATCAAAACAAGTGATTTAACATGGGTTACCGGTTCAATAGACTCGCCATCTCGTTACTAATAACCTATTAAACTTAATTTTAACATTTTGCATGATTTAGGTAGGTTATTAGGTCATTTTTCAGTCCGTTTCTTGTGTTCATTCAAACATCGCGAAATTAGGGTTCCATTCTTCCGTTTTCGGTGAGATTTAATTTCAATCTACCTGTATAAACACCAGCGAACGTCAGAGAATCAATATCAATGTAAAAGCACGGTCTAGCGAAATTTTGGCAGAGTAATAGGAAGAAGTGCGATTTAGGAGCGATTGAGGGTGATGAGTAAAATGCGATCGACTGTGCCCCTTTAAATACTAAATCTGAGCTCAATCGGCCGACTGGCCTCATTCGCTCAGTTCAGTCGGGCGACTGAGGCTCAATCGTGCGATTGGCCCAGTCAGTCGCATTCAGTTGTCCGACTGAGGTTCAGTCGGTCGACTGACTCATTCACACCCTTTCATTCGCACCTTCAGTTAACCGACTGAGTCTCAGTCAGTCGACTGACTCATTCGCCTCCTTCCATTCGGTCGAATGGATCATTCTGACAAGCCATTCGGGTGAATGGCTCAATCTTATGTCCAGTCGTGCGAATGGAACCCATTCGCATGGTTGGTCCATGCTTATGGTCCGATCGTGCGAATGGGTTAGACTTATGACTTTTTCTGCCATTTTGACCAGTTTACATTTATAACCCTTTTAACTTTTGAAATTAACATTATGAGCTTTTGATCATCTCAGACATGATCATTTTAACTTGAAACTTTTTGATCACCTCAGACGTGATCCTTTTAAACAATTTAGTCACCTCAGACGTGACTCTTTTAAACACTTTGTCACCTCAGACGTGACTCTTGTAAACTTTGAAAACACATGTGGTCATCTCGAACATGACCCTTTTAGTTGAGTTGATCCCTTACTGATTTTCATGATGTAGTCCGACAAACAAACAAACTAAAACGACTAACTAAATTAGATGATTAAACTTAAGTATAAAAATAAAACTTGTTTTTGGCTTTTTGCGAGAGGTAAATCCTAAGATAGAAATCTACGGGATTTGGTTCCGGAATAGGCAGCTTCAACTCAGATTGACCACACCTGGACCAATTCAATTTTGGAATCATACAGGCAAATCAAATCATTTGGGACTTGTTATCAAAACCTTTTAATGCTCAAATCTTGGTTTTCATCCAGAGTCGTTAGCAACTTTAGGAAATCATACTGGAACTATTAGATTACCACATTGATTTGAACTTTCAAGAGTTGCAGCCACAATGATTGTCAATATGTTTGTCCTCTTAAATCCATACACAGACTTTTGACATAGATTGGTGATAGTTTTAGGTTTAATTATTTCAACTAACATTTGTGGATTCCACACTTATATGGTAATCAACATTCCTCAGGAGCTTTTGAGCAATCTACGGGTATTTTAACAAGAAGAGACTATTCTTAGAGTTTTCAAAGAGAAGCCAATCCTCAAGTCAGTGCCATCGCACAGCAGAGAGGCGGCAAACAACAATGAATTCTAGAATATCTAGGTTATGCTTATCCTCAGGTCAGTGCCATCGCACAGCAGAGAGGCACACAACCTATCTCCTTGTTGGAGCAAATTAATTTTATTTTGCACACAATGCACCAACAACATAAGTCATTAGTTTGATAGCATTTGTCTTTCATTTTTTTTTCCGAGCTTTGCTCTACTTATGGTCATCCGCACACATTTGTGGCGTTTACATGCTCATTACCCCTTATTTGAATATTGTTGATTGTGTTAACCAGTGATAAGATGGAAGCCCACAGTCAGTTGAACAACTTAGTTTGATCTTGAGATCACCAGTCAGGTCTAATCATCTATTGTGTTGAATCTACCGACATATCATTTGTGGTCTAGCAACCTCTAGGTCTACTCTCGTTGTGTTACCTTAGGAGTTACCAGTTTTTCTATCATCTTCCCTTTTATATTGCTTAGACTACACAAACTTAGCCTTTGAATTTTTGCATCTTTTCTAAATTAAATTTTAAAGTCCCTCTTGATTTGTTCCTGTGTACTATCATTTTCCAAAGGGTTTGAATCGGTATCACAGATACAATCTACCTTATATCAGCTATCCACTCCTTCTCCCTCAATTTTTTTAATGTTACTTGCTGACTTATTCTCCCCCTAAAATACTAAAATCATAACTGGTTTAATTATTTTAGGATTTTAATAAACAGCAAAATAACATGAGTTTAATTTAAACTGACTAAAGTAAACAAATAAAATAAAATAAAAAAGGAAAATTAACTAAACTACATCGGACTACACATGATCATCATCAGGAATAACATCACTTTTCTTTTTAACGCCGTTGACCTCTAACAAATATAGAAAATGTGGTTTATCAAAGGCTTTAGTATAGAGGTCAGCGCGTTAAAAATCAGTATTAATTTTTACCACATCAATTAAGTTCTTTTCAAAACAGTCTCTTATGAAATGATATTTAATACCGATATGTTTGGTCTTAGGATGTTGGACCGGATTTTTAGTTACTGCAATTGCAGCAGAGTTATCAACAAAAATAGGAGTAGAAGAGAACTTTAAACCGTAATCCCGCATTTGCTGTTGAATCCAGATGATTTGTGAACAGCAACTTGCAGCAGCAACGTATTCAGCTTCACAGGTTGACAGTGCAACCGATGTCTGCTTCTTACACTGCCAGGTAACTAATCTCCTCCTAAAGAATTGACACCCTGCTGATGTAGACTTGTAGTTCATCTTGCAGCCCCTGTAATCCGAGTCACTATACGCCATGAGCTCAAAGTCATCATCATGAGGATACCACAACCCAAGTGTGGGTGTACCCTTCAGATAATGAAATATCCTCTTGACGCCGATCAGATGGTTGACCTTAGGCTTAGCCTGATATCTAGAACATAAACATGTAGCATACATGATATCAGGTCTTGAGGCAGTGAGATACATGAGGGATCCAATCATTCCTCGGTACATTATGGCATCCACCAGATCTCCATTTTCGTCAGGTGCTATATAATGATTAGTAGCAAGTGGAGTCCCAGCAGCAGAAGCATTCTCCATGTCAAAGCGACTGAGAATGTCTCCCACATACTTGGTCTGATGTAGAAATATCCCATTTGGTGTCTGATCCAACTGTAACCCGAGAAAGAACTTCATCTCCCCCATAGCACTCATCTCAAACTCTTTCTTCATAACTGCTTCAAACTCTTTGCATAACTCTTTGTTCTTTGAACCGAAGATTATGTCATCGACATATATCTGTACGAGCGATAGGTCTCCATCTTTTTCTTTGATGAACAGCATGCAGTCAATGACTCCCCTACGAAATCCGTGTTTCACAAGATGAGTCGAGAGTTTCTCATACCAGGGTCTTGGAGCTTGATGAAGCCCGTATAAAGCCTTGTCGAGTTTGTAAAGTCTATCCCGATGATAAGGATCTTCAAATCCCTCGGGTTGACTGACATAGACTGTTTCTCTGATTTCCACATGAAGGAATGCACTCTTCACATCTAATTGGTAGACTTTAATCTTCATGTACGAGGCATAGGCAAGGAAGATGCGGATGGCTTCCATCCTAGCCACGGGTGCAAACACTTCATTGTAGTCAATCCCCTCGACTTGGCAAAATCCCTGAATCACCAGTCGAGCCTTGTTCCCGATAATGACCCCTTGGTCATCCTTCTTGCATTTCAAGACCCATTTGGTGCCAATGACCTTAGCACCTTTAGGTCTATAAACCAGAGTCCATACACCTAACTTCTTGAACTAGAGAAGTTCTTCTTGCATGGCACTCACCCATGCCTCATCATTTAGTGCATCACTGACGTATTTTAGCTCAAACTGCGAGACAAAACACCGATAAGCACCATCATGAATGTATCCCCTCTGCATAACCGAGGCGTAATCAGCTGAGTATAGCTGATTTCGGGTTTGTACTCCTGATCTGACATCCCCAATGACATTGTCTAAGGGATGATAGACGTTTAGACGTGATCCTAGAGTAGTAGGAACAGCTACCTCAGAGCCAAGATTATGAACATTTGGTTCTGCATCTGAGGTAGTTGGAGTTTGAGGTTCCGAAGTCGAAGGTGCATCACTGGTAGATGCTTGTGGACTTTCAGGAACTGGAACCTGTTCCTCCTGACTATTCTGGTCATCTTCTTCAGCTTCATCATCAGAGGAGGAGTCACTGTCATCGACTACTCCCCCTGACTGAGTAGATGATTATCCCTGTAAGCTAGATGTGTGGAATCATGAGATGGTGTATTCAAGATATCATACATCATCCGAGTAGCTAACTCATCATCCTAAGGAGAAATAGGGATGTTGAAGGACTTGAAAAATCCATCATAGTCGAAAAAGTAGGCGGGTCCTTTGCCAGTAGGTGGTGTGGTATATCTCTGAACGTCAACATTACACCACACTTCTACTAGATCCGTTGAGTTGTTGTAAACCCTCTTGGTCGGTATGTTGTATCCTAGGAAGATTTCTTTATCAGCCTTCTCGCTGAATTTACCTTCTTGAGTCTTCTTCAGAAGTGTGCACGGCGCGCCAAATGGTTCGAGATACTCCAAATTCGGTTTGCGTCTTTGTAGTAGCTCGTAACATGTCTTTCCGTGGCGCTTGACTATCAGAACTCGATTCAGTGTATAACATGCATTCGCCACTGCCTCATTCCAGAATTGGATAGGCAGTTTCGAGTCCGCCAGCATAGTCCGTGCTGTCTCTATCAAGCTTCTGTTCTTTCTCTCAGCAACGCCATTCATCTGAGGCGTGTAGGCAGAAGTGAATTGATGCACAATTCCCTTTTCCTTGCAGTAAGCCTCCATCCAATGGTTCTTGAATTCCGTCCCGTTGTCTGAGCGTACTTGTCTAATCTTCAGCTTGTAGAGAGATTTCAGTGTGGTTACTAACTCCTTGAATGACTCAAATGTTTCTAGCTTGGGTTTCCCAGAGGCATCACACATCATGAATTCCACCCATTGACCCTTAGAGGATGAGGGTAGCTCAGGTTCCTTCTTGTCATCATTATCAGACACAGAGGATGACTTCTCTTTCCATAAGCCAGATTTGTGCAATGCCTGTTTGTGATAAACAATCGACTGACTAACAGGTTGAACTCTAGGTTCACTAGTTCTTCTAGGTGGAGTTAAAGAACTCCTCTTAGAAGACCTAGGTTTTGATTCCTGAAGTTCAATCTTCTTCCTAGGTGTCTGATAGTAAGGACAATAGGAAGCAATGTGTCCACATTCTCCACAGTTGTAGCACGACCTGCTATCAACTTTATGATTAAACTTTCTTTGTGGAGACGTGTGTGACACTCTATTAACATCACTCAATTTAGGTTTTGACTCTGGTTCTTTTGATGTTTGCTCTTGTTTAACAAAGTTAACTGTTTTAACATGTTTAACATCTTTTTCTTTTTGGTTAACTGGTTTTTGACTTGAAACATATGAAAGATTAACATTAGAAGTCTTTTTAGGTTCTGATTTGACTCTGTTTGACCCTGACTTTAAGTTAACCTTTTCAAATTCTTTTTCCAGATTAACGCAAGGCATTTTACCCTTTGCCTTGGAGGTGGCCTCCTTTTGTTTTGTTCCAGATTCAATCGATGAACATGTGGAATCTGGATCACTAACAAGAGGAGTCGACACCACACGATCCTTGATGGGGTTATTATTTATTGGTCTAGTCTTAGTGTTCATCAAGGTCTCAGGTGGTGGTGGAACCACTTTGTAACCCAAACCCTCCCCGTTGTTTCTTTCTCTCACTAAGTGTTGGACAATGTGTGATGAACTTGTCCAACTGTGCAGTTTCTGTTTTAATTAGTTTACTTCTACTTCTAGAACTGCCTTTTGCTTCTTAGTGTCTTCTAGGGAGTTTAGATAGTACCTAATGTCATTAGCTTGGTTAAATGCAAGTACTTCGGTTTCCCTAAGCTGTTTAGTCAAAAGGTCTATCTTTTCTTTGTAACTATGCTCATTTTGTTTTAATACTCTATTAGCCTCAGTGCACAGTTGCAAATCTTTTACTAAGTTATCATTATGATCTAATAACCTAGCAAATTTCTCATCTATGCTATTTCTAAAAGTATCACAATCAGAACAAGCATGATTATTAAACATTTAGTCAGTGGTACTTACCTGAGTTGGTTCAGAAGAGTTAGCCATCAACGCAGCATCAGATGTCTCTGGTTCTGGTGATTCTGTCTTTTCTATCTTTGTTGTGGTAGTCTCCTCTTTAGGCTTATAGCTGACCTCAGTTGCAGTTGTCTCTTCAATATTTGACATCGCTATCTCAACTGCTAGATCTCCTTCACTCGCGGAATCATCGTCAATGTCTTCTACACTTGCAATGTTTGATTCCCCTGGAGAGAGACAAACCTAAAGCTCCAATCCTGTCCTTCATCATCATGAGCAGTCAAGGCTTTTGGATCCTTGCTTGATGAAGTAGAACTAGTAGCTTGCTTGTCTTGGCGAGTGAAGGACGAGAATGGGTTCCCGTTACCCGTCTTCTTTGGCTTAACACATTCTCTCTTGGTGCCCCTTCTCTCCACAGTTGAAGCAGGTCACTTTACTCTTGTCAAAGCCAAATGTGGTATCCTTAGTAGCTACCAAGTTCTGTCCGGTCTTTTTCACAAACTTCTTCGCCCTCCGGACAGCACTAGCTAAGGCCCACATAATATCCATCCTCTCCAGCTCCATCTCGTCTACCTGCTCGTAGTCCTCGTCTGCCAGATGGCAGTTTCCAATCTTCCCAGCAACAAGTCCATCATAAGAATGAACCACTGCAGCCAAAAGATCCATGTGTTCTCGAGCTACTTCTACAGTCACATTACCGAGGTTCTCGGTCTTCAGTTTAGTAGCATTTGCTTCAAATCCAATATAATGGGTACAAGAAGACCCCGACGTGTCTGATCCTGAAGGAGAAGCATGTGAAGGACCCGATGAGCTAGACACAAATGCAGTCTGGAGAGGTGCTCCAGATGTCTTAGCTTGAGGCGTGGCATTGTACAAAGCTGGATTCTGAGTGTACGAAGACTTCTGAGCTCTGTACTTCATCCTAAGTGCTTCTTCTCACAACTTTAGAATGAAGTCATTGATATCCAGCTTTGCCAGCATTTCATTCTGTCTCAGGTTAGACACGAATGAAGCCCACTTTTCCGGCAATCCGTCTGCAAAGTTAGTAACTTTTTCTTCCATGGTAGTAGTAACCCCATGTGTATGCAGTTCACTCATCAGATGGTAGAATCTATCTATAACATCATCCAAACTCTTGTTTCCCATCGATGAGAAGTTATCGAATTCCTTCTTTAACTCCTTAGCCTTGATTGCCTTCAGCGAAGCATTCCCGTCGTACCTCTTTTCCAGCTCATCCCATAGTTTCTTGGACTGCTTATTTTCTGAGTACTGGTGGAAAATGTCTTTAGGGATAGACTGTGTGATCAATGCATAGACTCTCTTCTCTGCATTATACTTAACCTTCTGCGCGTCTGTCATCCCTCCTAAAGTTAGCTTTACTCCATCCGCTCCCACCGGCGTACTATAACCAATCTCGATAGCTTTCCACAAATTTGGATCCACACCATTGATGTAGATCTCAAAACGTTGTTTCCAGTGGGGACACTCATCTAACGTTAAGAGCTTTGGTGGTTTATTATGATTACCCACCTCACTCTCAAGTAATAGCAGGTTCTGGATCCTAGAGTCCTTCCCAGCAGTAAAGGCTGACATTTGATCTTCCATGGCGAATAACTTTAAGTCTAATAAAACCAACTGTCAACTGGTGCGACTGAAGGATGCGATTGGGCTATCCGTGCGAATGAACTATGCGACTGGTTCAATCGTGCGGCTGAACTAAGCGATTGGTTCAGTCGTGCGAATGAAGCTGATGCGTATGAACACTGCGAACGAACGGTTCAATCGTACGAATGGAGATGCGACTAGGTCCAATCGTGCGTTTGGGCAATGCGAATGAGGTCCAGTCATGCGAATGGCTCACTCGTGCGACTGAAGCTGCTGTTTTGCGAAAATTTCTAGGTTAAACGTGTTTTAGCCGTAAAAATTCGAAATTTTGCAAACTCTAATCGCCTAAGTCTGTAGAAACCAAACTTTGATGAGCAGGAATCGTCCAAGATCACTTTTGACATAAAAGATTGCGTTTTTAGTGCAAAAACACAAACTTTTTATCAATCTTGATTGAATCACACGTAATCAAGAGCCAATGCTCTGATACCACTTGTTAGGACCTGGTATTTGAACGAAATACCGAGTGATTAGCGTGTAAACCAGATCAAATAGTGCGGAATCCTATTTGATTGGCGATCCAATCAGTGAGAACACACGAAGAATCAATAAAGAATTGAATCTAACGTTAGAAATTGATTAGGAATCGATCTAATGTGTTCTATGAACTTGGAGAACGAATTGGGAGGCTTCTGGATGGCTAGGGTACGTCTGGAGTCGAAATAGAATGAATGCTTACGTTTTTCCACGAATTGGGTTGTATTTATAGGTTAGTATTGTTCATTCGGGCGACTGGACCATAAGTATGGTTCAGTCGTGCGATTGAACCATGCGGTTGATTCATCCGCACGACTGAGTGTTCAGTCGTGCGACTGAGCCAATCTTATGTTACAGTCATACGACTGATCCAATCTCCTGGTTCAGTCGTGCAACTGAGTCAATCGTATGAAGTTATTCATGCGTGTGGTCCATTCGCATGGGCCATTCGCATGAGAACTTCATTATGTTAAGTTTGAATGTATTAATTAATATAACATTATGTGTAACCATTCAAACAATCACAAACCTAATTAACCAATTCAATATCGACTCATTAATGAAATATTAGACATTACAAATTACAAACAATCCATATCATTTCATTAATCATTTCAAATTACATCATAATCAGACAAACAAGATCTATTACATTTCATATCATGATCTAGGGACATACATGTATCAACAGCTTTACTATATGGGGTGATTGATGAGGAGGTGTATGTCAAACAACCAACTGGCTTTGCAGACCCAAATCATCCTAATTATGTCTATAGCTTGATAAAGCTCTTTATGGGCTACACCAAGCTCCAAGGAAGTAGTATGAGACACTATCTTAGTATTTCTATCAACATGGTTATCAGAGCGGTACTATTGATGGAACACTCTTCATCAAAGGAACATGAAATGATTTGATGTTGGTTCAAGTTTGTGTGGATTTGGGTCAACCAATCCAAAGCTCTGCAAAGACTTTGAGAAGCTAATGAAGAATATATTTGAAATGAGTGCCACAAGGGACTCAATTTCTTTCTTGGAATTCAAGTGAAGCAGGTTGACTATATCAAATTGATAAGTCAGTCAAAGTATGTGCAAGACATACTTTTAAGATTTAACATGACCGAGTGTAAGGTTGGAAAGACACCCATAGCCAGAAACCACTCCCTTGGTCCTGATCTTGAGGGGGAGTGTGTGGATGAACATCTCTACAGGGAGATGATTGGGTCTTTTATGTACCTCATAGCCAGTAGGCTTGATATCATGTCTGCTACATGCATTTGTGCAAGATATCAAGCCAACCTCAAGATGTCACACCTAGTTGTTGTCAAGAGGATTCTCAAATATCTCAAAGGTGCTCCAATATTGTTGGAACTAGAGAGGCTGTTGCAACCAAAACTAAGTCACTTAGAAGATTTTGAGTACAACATACAAAGGACTTCGGAAGCCAAGTGTAAAACTTCCGAAGGAAGAAGGAGCTCTTCCGAAGTCTAAGTGTAAAATACACTTCCGAAGGAAAACTCCAACTTCCGAAGACAAAGAAGTTACTTCCGAAGATCAAGACTTAAAGACAAAGATCTGAAGTCAACTTCCGAAGTACAAGAAGTCCTCAAAGCCTCGGAAGCATAGAAGCATCTTCAGAAGTATAAGTGGCTTCGGAAGAACTTGTTCTTCCGAAGCCAGTTAACCTTCGGAAGACACTTCTATTATCCAGTAGACATAAGTATGGTCTGTCTGACACTCCGCTGCAAATCTCTGAGATACTGCATGGTGTTTTCTCAAAAGCCATGTAGTTGACCATACTTTAATCTACTGTTTACCTTTTTATGTTAAGTACAGTTGCCATCTTTAGTTGGTGACAAAAGGTAAGTCATGGACATGTCATGACTACCATATCTTAGATAATACTTTATCTAAGATACCTTAACTATAGTATTGTAGTATATGCTTTAGTCGTAGGTTTCCAGCTGGTATCAAGTATAACCGGCTGTAGGATCTAGTATATATAGTTTCTCATTGTAACTCTTGTTTCATGCTTGTAAGTGTCTTGTAATCTTGAGTTGAGAAGTAATATATACAAGTACCTTGAAAATACATCTGCTTGTTCCTTTGATTACTTATTATATTATTATCAACTCTTGTTAAAGGCATTGCTTCATCTCATTTGAGTGATATTATAAGTGAGTTTGAGAGAATCACAAGTGTTTAAGTGACAAAACCCGATCCTGCAATTGGTATCAGAGCTTTTTAGGCTCTTGATTGTGAGATCTTACCATCCTAATCAACCTGTTTTTCACTCCTTATACCTCACTCAAAAATGGCCCTCATCAAATCTGAAGTTGAGATGGGAACGATGACCAAAGCTCCCATCATCGACCCTGAAAACTTCAGGTCTTGGAGCAGAAGAATGGAAGGCTTCATCAGATACCAGGATAGCAAGATGTGGCAATCCATCGTTAATGGCCCGTATAAGCCAAAAGTTGCTGGTGGAAACGGTGCCATGATCGAGAAGGCCGTTGAAGACTATTCCGATGAAGACAGGAAGAAGCTTGACATAGACAGCAATGCTATGACTGTTCTTATGACTACAATCCCAAACTCCATCATGGTGGGGTTTGATCATTGTAAGTCTGCCGAAGAACTCTTTGATGCTCTTGCTCAAATGTACTCAAGCTCGAATGATTCAAAGAAGGACTCACTGAAGTAGCAGTTTGAGAACTTCACCTATGTTGCTGGAGAAACTTTTAGCCAGCAATATTTCAGGTATATGGATCTTATCTCTTCCCTTCAATCTGTGGGAATCACTCAAGAACTTAGAGACCTCACTAGAAAGTTTATGAGTGCTCTACCCAATGAGTGGACATTCTACTGTGTCTCCATCAAGAGAACAGAGAATTTGAATACACTCACCATGACCGAACTCTATGGGATCCTTGATGGATACCGTTTGGAAATGGAAAGCAAGAAGGGTCACCAAGCAAGCAGACCCTTGAGCCTTCCTGCTAGCAATGCTTTAATGGTTGCTGAAGGCTCAGGCATCTCCCAGTCTTAGCAGTACCTGACCTACACCCAGCAGCCATCTTGTTCATCTGGGCCTTACATCACATTTCCTGAGACTCCAAGGTCTTATCAAGCACAGCAAAGCTCCTTTCAGGAGGGCTGTGCATTTGTCTCAGGGAGTGGACACTCCAATGATCATCAATTCTGCTTTGATGATCTTGAGTGCTTTAGCCCGGATGACATAGAGTATGTGGACATAGTCCAACAAATGGCTCTTCTAACCTACAGAGCGAAGAAGTTCTTTAAGAGAACTAGAAGGCAATTCCCTCAAAACCCAATCACCAGCAAGTTTGGGTTTGACAAAAGCAAGGCTAAATGTTACAACTGTAACCAGCTTGGCCATTTTGCAAGGGAATGCAAGGCTCCCAAGTCCAACCCGGAAACCTCACACGCCTCCACACACCCTTCTACACCAAAGCCCAACGGAAAGTCAACTGAAACAGTAGCAATGGCTCAAGAAGTTGACTGGAGCTTTATGGTTCAAGATGTGACTCCTGCTCAAGCACTCATGGCAGGAACAGATGAAAACAAGGTATATGAACATCTCTGTACCCCTGCTTGTATTGCTAAGGTTAAATTGTACCAGGACTACAATATGGCAATTAAATCTGATATTGAGTCTTTAAATGTTTTAAAATCTGACTTTAAAAGGGCTGAATCTGACTACCAAAAGAAAATTGAGGAGTTAGAGAAAACTGTGTCCCTCTTAAAGCATGAACACACCAACTACAAGACTCAAATCAAGGATTTAATATCCAAATTGACTGAGGCTCAAGCCCAACTTGTCACTGCTGAGGCTCAAGCCAGGAAGTATGCTATTTCCGAGCAAAACTTCCAAGCCATACTTGCATCATCCTCTCACTCCAAACTTTGTTATCAAAACAAAAGTGGGTTGGGAACCAATGAAATTGCTCCACCACACTCTTATGAGTCTGTAAGACAACCAAGGTGTGGTACTGAAGAGCAAGAGGTTCCATCTGTTGACCCACCTTCTCAAGAGTCAAAGAGTGATGCAAATATGGAGACCATGACCATCACATGGAAGGAACAGGTAATTGTGCCCTCCCCAGCAAATGATGATCAAACCCTAACCACCAAAGCCAGAAGAAGCAGGGATAAAGCAGCCAGAAAAAACTGCCAAGAAGGTGGCTGAATCCAAACTGAAGATAGACCCAAAGCAAAAGGGTGTATTCATATCAGCTGGATTCCAGGTGGTTGGACCTTCTGATTCAGGAAAAGAGTACAGTACCAGTACTCCTATCCTACCAAAGGATCAGAAGTTAAAGGGAAAGGATGCTGATGAGGAGAAAAAGATCAAGAAATAGCAACCCTCTCATTCCCAGAAAGTTAACATTGCATGCATAATGTGTGGTCTGCAAAACCACATGGCTAAAGATTGTTAATACAATCCTGCTAGCACACATTATGCAAATAATGTTAAAAGAGAAGGAGTCAGGGAAGGTTTCACATTTGAACCATATCAAATGGTTCAAGTGATGAAAAAGGGAAAGCTTGTTTCTGAAGCAAGGCTTCTCTCGGAAGAAAACTCTTCTTCCGAAAGGAAAAAGGCTTCGGAAGTTAAAGCTACAAAGACTCAGAAAATTAAAAGAGTCCCCTTGAAACCATCCCAGAAGAAGACTGCTTCGGAAGAAAAGGTGGTGAAGGTCTCTTCCGAAAAGAAAGAAGCTTTGGAAGAATGCCAAGTTACAAAAGCTTCAACAAGCTCATCTTCTATGATCAACCAAGGGATGGAATGGAAGATCAAGGAAGATGCTGTAGCCCAAACCTCTTCTTCAAAGACATCAATTGAACCCCCATGCATAAATTTTGGTTCAATCATGTCACTCTCATTGGAAGAACCCAAGACCAACAAGGCTTGGGTTTCCAATCAAAACTAATTATCTCACCTTATGTGCAGGGACATCCATATGACAAGAATAACAACATTTGGATTGTAGATAGTGGATGCTCCAGGCACATGACAGGGAACAGATCTCTCCTTCAACAATTTCAACATTATGATGGAGGTCCTGTCTAGTTTGGAGGTGAGGCCGGAGGATATATTTCTGGCAGAGGAAGTATATCCAATGGAAAGTTAAAAGTTGACAAAGTTAATTTTGTCAAACAGGTTGAACACAATCTGTTAAGTGTTTCTCAATTCTGTGATCAAAAGCATCAAATGCTTTTCACAGAGCATGAGTGCATCATCCTTAAACCTGGGATGACAATTCCTCAGGAATTGGTGCTTCTTAGATCTCCCAGGAGAGGGGATATGTACAAGCTTGATATGAACAATGCTTCCCCAATGGGAGAAGTATCATGCTTTCTTTCCAAAGCTGATGGTGATGAGTCAACACTATGGCATAAACGAATGTGTCATGTCAATTTTAAGACAATGAATAAATTGGCTAAAAATAACTTGGTACATGGTTTGCCTAAAAAGGAATTTTTCTGTAAAGATAACTGTGTTGCTTGCCTGAAAGAGAAACAACACAGGTCTTCTCATAAATCCAAAGTTGTTAACTCTATCACTACTCCATTACATTTATTGCACATGGATCTATTTGGTCCTACAAGTATAATAAGCATTGGAAGGAAATCATATTGCCTTGTGGTAGTTGATGATTTTACTAGATTTACATGGGTATTCTTTTTAAGAACTAAAGATGAAACTGTTGAAACTTTAAAATCTTTTATTCTTAAAATAGAAAATCAAGTTGATCACAAGATCAAAATAATTAGAAGTGATCAAGGGACTGAGTTTAAGAACTTTGTTCTTGACTCATTTTGTAACTCAAAAGGGATTGCCAGACAATACAATGCTCCTAGAACTCCTCAACAAAATGGTGTTGCTAAGAGGAGAAATAGGACACTTATTGAGGCTGCTCGGACTATGTTAGCTGATTTAAAGCTGCCTCTAACATTCTGGGCAGAGGCAGTCAGCACTTCATGCTATGTGCAGAACAGAGTCCTTGTAGTAAAGCCACATGGAAAGACCCCTTATGAGTTATGGAACAAGAGGCCACCGTTCATTGGCTTTCTAAGGTCCTTTGCAGCAGGTGTACCATACTTAACACAAAAGACAATTTGGCAAAATTTGCTGAAAAGTCAGATGATGCTATCTTTGTTGGATATTCCTCCTATTCTAAAGCATACAGGGTTTATAATATTAAAAACCAACAATTTGAGGAATCTTCCAACATTGTAGTTAATGAGCACACTCCTTGTGTAAGGGGGAATGGCCCTGATTATATCTTTGATTTAGAATTGTTTCCAAACTATTCTAAACCATCTTGTGAGAATGTTTCAGCTGGAACAGGTGCTCAAAGCAATTCTGATGAAGATCAGCTGTTTGAGCTTCCCAGACCCACTCCAAGAGCTACATCAAATCAAGTTCCCACTATTGAAAGATCTGACAGCATAACCATTTCAAGAGATAGTGGAACTTCAACAAGAGATTCACCTGATGATTTTCAAATCTCTTCAGGTGATCCTGTACAACACCAAGCTGATGGAAGCAGCATTCTGAAGGAACAGGAAACTGTTAATGATGCTTCACAGCAAAGAAATGATGATGTTTCTCTTTCATTCAATCAGTCCTCATTGAATGAGCTTGAAACAACAGCTGGACCAAGTATTCAAGCTCCTGAGCAAAATATGTCCAACTTGGACCTATCCTTGCAACTAGAGGTGATTCCAAGACTCAGAATTCACAATACTCATCCAGCTAAAAACATCATAGGGGAAGTCTCTGAGGGTGTGAGAACAAGAGGACAAACTCATAATGGGAATGTCTGCTTGTACTCATGCTTCCTATCCCAAATGGAACCCAAGAAGGTGGAAGATGCCTTGAAAGATAGTAGCTGGGTTGAATCAATGCAAGAGGAGCTGCTTCAATTCAAAAGATAAAAGGTTTGGAACCTATGTCCGCTACCATCTGGTCAAGTACCTATAGGCACCAAATGGGTATTTAGGAACAAAAGAGATGATAGAGGCTTGATTATCATGAACAAGGCAAGACTGGTGGTTCAAGGATACACTCAAGAGGAAGGAATCGATTATACTGATGTCTTTGCACCTGTTGCGAGACTTGAGGCAGTTAGGATCTTCTTTGCTTATGCTGCATCCAAGAATTTCACTGTCTACCAGCATGATGTCAAGTGTGCCTTTCTATATGGGGATATAGATAGGGAAGTCTACGTATGCCAGCCTCCAGGATTTGAAGACCCACAGCATCCAAACTATGTGTGCAAGTTGGATAAAGCTCTATATGGGCTGCACCAAGCACCTAGGCTGTGGTATGAGACATTGTCTCAATTTCTCCTGAAGAATGGTTATACTAGAGGTACCATTGATAAGACTCTCTTCATTAGAAAGTCTGGGAAAGACATTTTGCTTGTTCAAGTCTATGTTAATGACATCATATTTGGTTCCTCAAATGACCAAATGTGCAAAGACTTTGAGAGCATTATGAAGAAGAAGTTCGAGATGAGTTCTATGGGAAAAATGGACTTTTTCCTTGGAATTCAGGTAAAGCAATTGAAGGAAGGGTTCTTCATCAATCAATCTAAGTATGTCAATGATATCTTAGAAAGATTTGATATGAAGGATCGTAAAGCAGCAAAGACACTCATACCCAGAAACCATGATTTATGCCCTGATTCTGAGGGGGAGGATACTGATCAACATCAGTATAGAGCAATCATTGATTCTCTGATGTATCTCACAGCAGGTAGACCTGATATTATGTTTGCAACTTGCATCTGTGCAAGATATCAGGCTGCTCCAAAGGTGTCTCACCTAATTGCTGTGAAGATCATGATAGGTTGGACTCACTTTAGTATAGATGTTTACTTTTCATTGTAATAGGACTTGTGTTAGTTTCATTTTGTATTTTGATAGTTATTAGCAGTTTTGGCAGTCCAGCAAAACTGTGAGCGAATCTATAGTTTCGCTCACAGTTTGCTGTTTTGGTTCACCCGGCGAACTTATGTTCTGCCGGGCGAAACTATAGTTTCGGCATGACAGTTTCGCTTGTAGCGAAACTGTCAGCGAAACTATGACTGCTATATATACTTTTGTTATTTCATTTTGCATGATAAGTTTTGCAAAACCAAAAACGTGAAATTCTGTTGCAAACTATCATTCTCAAGCAGTTACTTCATTGAAATACATTGTGCTTATTGTTATTGAGTGAGTTTGTTCATTTGAATATCAATTATGTCTTGATTCATCATATTCATCTCTCAATTGTTTGTTATTTGGCTTTTGTATGTGATATTGATCAAACTATTCTATCAATTGTATTGTTCATCGATCACATGGACCAACAATATGGTATCAGAGCCTTAGTGCTCTTGATTTGTTGAGTTTTGGTGGTTTTGGTCAATATCTAGGTTCAATCAATTCTCATTGGATTATCAACTGTTTTTGGGATGGAAATTGATTGAATTATGCTTGTTCTTCATTGAGGAAGATTCTACAATCATCAGATCTCAAATTCATTGAGTTTTGGATGATTTTGGATTGATTTTAAGGTGAAAAAGGGTTTTCAGATCGACGAGCGAAACTACAGTTCTTACAGCGAAACTGTGATCTTCATTCAGCGAAATTATGAGTTATTTTGGATTTGAAATTGTTTTCTAGAGTTTCAGCGAAAGTATCTCTTTGAACGAAAGTTCAGCAGTGTTTTTGATCAATTATCAAGCGAAAGTGCTGCCGAATCTATTTCTGAACGAAAGTTCAAGCTTGTTTCCTGCGAAATTAGCAGTGAAACTAAGCAATTGTTGTCTCTGATCCAAGCGAAAGTGCTACTGAAATTGCAAGAGAAAGTGTCTGTGTTTGCGAAAGTGTTTGTTTTAGCGAAACTGTTAAGTAAGTCTACTTTCTCAGCGAAGTTGTTAGCGAACAGATAAAGGATAAAGGATAATTGATAGATATAATATGTTGGTCCATGTGATCGATGAACAGTACAATTGATAGAATAGTTTGATCAATATCACATACAAAAGCCAAATAACAAACAATTGAGAGATGAATATGATGAATCAAGATATAATTGATATTCAAATGAACAAACTCACTCAATAACAATAAGCACAATGTATTTCAATGAAGTAACTGCTTGAGAATGATAGTTTGCAACAGAATTTCACGTTTTGGGTTTTGCAAAACTTATCATGCAAAATGAAATAACAAAAGTATATATAGCAGTCATAGTTTCGCTGACAGTTTCGCTACAAGCGAAACTGTCATGCCGAAACTATAGTTTCGCCCGGCAGAACATAAGTTCGCCGGGTGAACCAAAACAGCAAACTGTGAGCGAAACTATAGATTCGCTCACAGTTTCGCTGGACTGCCAAAACTGCTAATAACTATCAAAATACAAAATGACACTAACACAAGTCCTATTACAATGAAAAGTAAACATCTATACTAAAGTGAGTCCAACCTATCATGATCTTCAATACTCCCCCTAGGTTGGACCTCACTGTCTTCACTGCTCTTGGTTTGGCTCTGCAGCTCCCGTTTCCTCAGCTGCTGTTGATCTGTCTTCATTCCCTCCTGCAGCAATGTCTTGAGAAGCTTCAGCCACTGATTATCCAAGATTAGTTCCTGCCTCATCAGCTTCATGTGAATGACCACTAGCTCTAGCAAACTGCCTTGTTAAGTCTTGAACATCCATAGCCAAGTCATCTTGTACTCTCACCTTTTCAGCCAAACTTTTTACCTCTGCCCGTACTCCCCTTATTTTGTTCGCCACATTCATAAACAAGCTTGCCTCCTTTCTTGTTTCCTCACCTGCCCCCGCCTTTATATGATTTTCACAGAGAATCAAAAGATCTTCATCACAAAAACTGAATAACTCCATTGGGTCAAACACCCTAAATTCTTTTCCTTGTTTGACTCTAATCACAGCCTCACCAGTGTTATTATCATAGAACCACTTCTCAAAGTCCTGTAAACGAGGAGGAAGAGGATCAGCCAGTCTTACTCTGTTTACAGTCTTAGGCGGTTTAACTCTCAAAACAATTCGCCCTTTCCCAGTCTCCCAGTCTTTGTCTTTCTTAGATCTCTTTCGTTCAGCCTTCATAAAACCAAATGATTCAAAATTATCATTAAGACCATTTTTAATCTCTTTCTCCAGAAATACTGCCCTTTCACTTAAATTAGCATTAATCAAAGGTAAGGTAGCTAATCGTCTCAGATCCCACTTAGGCAAGGTCTTAAATGCCTTCCTCTTGAGCATGTAACTGATATTACCTCCTCTTCTTTTAATCAAAAACATCTTTAAGAAAGGATTATAACACCAGCTGATTATCTTCTTGTCTGCTTCTTTTCTGCTCAAACCCTCCATATTTTGAAACAGAGGGGTGAGTTCTTCAGCCTCCTTCTCCTTTATCAACCAATCACTCTTATCCATCTCAAACACGTCATTCTCATCATCTCCCTTCTTAGCCACATACACTAGAGGTCTCTCATCTACTTCATAGAATTCCGGCTCAGAATCATAATCAATCAACTGCTCATCCTCCTCTTCTTCTTCATCAATCAAACCTTTACCTTTATCTGATGTTTCCTCATGAGTAGCTGTAACAATCACTTCTTCTCCCAAAATATCCTTATCAAAGTCAAACTGTAGATTAACAAACTCAGCCTCAACAATCTCATCTTCATCATTTCTGCCAGCCTCTTCTCTTGGAATCTCTTGTTCTCTTGTTTCAGTATCAGCTGCTCCAGAGGTGCCCTCTCCTACCTTGGATGATGTACCAACATTCAAGAATGGGTACTTAGATATATCAGTCATATCATCTAACTCAGATTGAGTTAGTTGACTGGGTAGGCCAGCAGCAGCTTTCATCTGTGAAATTTCTTCAAGTAACCTCTTAATCAAACTGTTCTGATCAATCAACATCTTTTTCATTCCGTCAATGACCTCATCTTTCTATTGCTCCTGAATTTCTTGATTCATCAGTTTGGTCTTTATCATACTTAACTCATTTGCCAATGAAGTATTTAGACCACGAATCACATCCTCATCAAGACCAGCATTTGCTTCTTTCCCAGCTGTGAAACCCTCATGTCTATGTTTTGTTCTTCGTTCAGGCTCAACAAAGTCAGTCCTCTTTTTAGACCTTCGTTCCTTCTCCACCCTTATCTCTTCAGCTTGTGTATCTATATCTTCTTCAAAATCATAATCTTTCTCCTTTGCATATCTCTTTCTTTTTTAGCTGCATCAGCTTGTTTCACCCGTGTTTCCTCAGCTCTTTTGTTTTCAGACTCATCGACTCGTCTGATATAATTCCATCGCTCTGGTGGGTACATGTTCTCCCAGAGATGAGTTATTTTACCACTGAAATCATGGCGTATAGCACAGCAATCTGCAAATATCCGAGGGTTCATCTGAACCAATCTCTTAACTTCACCGTGTTTAGGAACATCAGGAATCAAATCATCAATAATCATCTGAATAAAACGAGGATATAATAACCATTTATCCTTTTTCACCGCCATCACATTTTCTGCCATACAAGCGATGATCAATCCAGCAATGTTTGCTTTCTCTCCTCTGCAACATATCACCATAGCTTTGGCCCAGTCAAGGTTAAGACCATCTGATCCACCCTTACGGTGATCTAAGCACATAATAAACACGTGAGCTATATATCTCCATTCTTTAGATAAAAATGACTTTTTAATCTATTTCCTCGAACCAAAGACTGGTCCCTCATATCCCATTTGCCGGAAAGCTTGGAATACTTCAGATTCCGTCATATCAACCTCATCACCAGTATCATCGTCCAGTCTAAGAATCCTCGACACATTCTCAGCAGTAATAGATATATCATGATCAAGCACTCTAGCTGTGATCCTCTGAACATCTCCTCCGGTGTTGTATTCCGCTGACCTCCAAAAGTCTCTAATGTGAAGATCATAGATAGTGGGAGAGTGAGAGATAGCATATGCAATGGGTGATCTTTGGAGCCATCTAATACAATCCCGAAATCCGGCCGCCTTTGGCAAAGTATCATCTAATATGGCAGTAATGTTATTCCTCTCGTCAAACTTTAGATTTGCCATAATAATCTGAAAAGATCAACAAATAAATTTGAATAAGAAATACTGAAAATAAGAAAAATAAGATACAAACAAAAGAAAAGAATTAAATTCGGCAAGCGAAACAATAGTTTCGCTCACTAAGACATGATTGATTCGCTGAATTAAAGACAGTTTCGTCAAGGAAATCAAACAGTTTCGACGAGCGAAACTATAGTTTCGCTCATAGAAACTTGTTAATTTCGCAGAACAAAAAGCATTTTCGACAAGATTAGAATGATTCAAAGAAGTTTCGCAATTAGTTTCACCAAAAATTAATTTAGTTTCGCTATTACAAATTAGTTTCGCTGACTTAGGAAATAATAGACGAAACTGTGAAATAAGAATTAGTCATTACGAAATTAGATAAGATGTGGCGAAACTGTTAAGTTCGCTCGGACAGCATAACTTTACAGTTTCGCTGAAAGACAGTGAACTTTCGTTCAATTTTGCTGAAACTTTAGTAGTTTCGCTGAACGAACAGCGAAACCACCGAAGCGACAAATCCAAATCGCTTATCAAAAACATGATGAAATCCAGATTAAATGGTCAATCAACGTTCGAAACTCACATCTGAAGAGAAAATCACTCAAAATCAGTCCAAAAACCAATCTCAAATCAATATCGCCGTATATTAAACATAAAAACCCTAAAAGTCGACCTGAAATGATTTGCGAAGTTATGAAGAAAACTTCGCAAAATTGACTTATATAGTCAATAGTTTCGCTGGCAGCGAAACTATAAATTCGTCCAGCGAATTTACAGTTTCGCTCAGTGAAACTGTAATTTCGCTAAAAGATAACTGGTTAACAACTTATAAGCTAACCTAGCGAAATTGCAGTTTCGCTTAGCGAAGCTGTCAGCGAAAGAATAATTTCGCACCAAAATTTTTATTGATTTTTTATTTATTATTATTTTTTTTATTTTATTATTATTATTATTTTTTTTTATTATTTTTATTATTTTTTTTATTATTATTATTATTTTTTTTTATTTTTATTAACAATAATACTCAAAGGAAGCACATCACATAATGAGATCTAAAATAATCAGAGATCACATTCTCTAAATATTTTAGAGCATAATGATCATTAAAAATCATCTACCAGTCATGAGATCATACTGAAAACAAGATCTGATCACAAATTGCACAGAAACCACAGAAATTAGAACAAATCAATAACGATTGCTGATATAATTGTCCACTTTAACTCATGCCTTATCCTTTGATGCTATGATAAAGGATACCTCAAATCATCTTTCTCAATTTCCATCTCAAATCAAACTCATGCCAAGAGAATCCTCAGATACCTCAAAGGAGCACCTAAATTAGGTCTCTGGTATCCAAGAAATAGTGATTTTAATCTCTATGGTTACTCCGACAGCGATTATGGTGGCTGCAACATCAACAAGAAATCAACATCAGGTGGATGTCAATTTCTTGGTGGAAGGATCATCTCATGGCAATGCAAAAAGCAATCCTGTGTCTCTACATCAACTGCTGAAGCTGAATACATTGCTGCTGCAAGTTGCTATGCTCAGCTGCTGTGGATTCAAAACCAAATGATAGACTATGGATTCAACTTCATGAGCACTCCTATCCACATTGACAACAACAGTGCTATATCCATCACTGAAAATCCAGTGAAGCACTCCAAGACAAAGCACATTGATATCAGGTATCATTTCATTAGAGATATTCATGAGAAACATCTTATCAAACTAATCAAAGTTGATTCAAATGAACAATATGCTGATTTGTTCACCAAAGCATTTGATAAACAGAGATTTAAATATCTCATTACAGCTATTGGGATGATAAACATTGATTAGTTAATCTCAATTGAAAACTTTTTTAATGTGTAAAGTTTTATGTCAAAACAATCTAAGCCCTGTTACAAAAGATATTTTCTTAAATTTATTTAAGTATAAGTTCTTCCGAAGAGAAATTAACCCTCGGAAGATATCTAGCATAACTTCCGAAGCAAATTTCTCACAGGATAATTTTCTTCTCGGAAGAGTGTTAAGTCTCGGAAGAAGCGATTGAGTTCAACTCAAATCTACTTCCAAAGCACTTAACACACTCCATCTGAATGCAACATATACTCTCGGAAGTAAGCAATTATTTTTTGGAAGTAAATTTGCCTTCGGAAGAACATTACCTTCGGAAATACTCTATACTCGGAAGAAAGATTTTAGTGTGTAACGGAAATCTTTTGGGCCCCACACTGTAAAAAGTAAAGATTTTGTTAATGATGTCGGATTATTTAAATGGTCTAACCTTACCGCCCATGTCACATCATCCACTGAACCCTCACATCATCTTATCCAAACCACCCTTTAAACCGCCATTTCACCCATTTAAATACTTCCGGTTAATCACTTACACTCTTTTTACCCAATTCACTGCCCTAAAAGCTTTTTTCTTCTCCAATTTACCTTACTCAGAACTATTCTACTGTTATCTTTCTCAAATGGCCTTAAACCCTCAGCACAACCAAGTCGCACTCCTTGACTCTTCAAGGGATGATGACTTCTCTGATATCATTTCTTTCCTAGCCCAATCTTCATACTACACTGCCTTGACCGTAAACCCTACCATCTACTCCAACCAAATGTCCGAATTTTGGGCAAATGGTCGGATTGAAACCCTAAACGGGGTTCGTGCTATTAGGTCAAGCATTTGTGGCCAAGAGTTGGTCATCACTGAACAGCTCATCAGGGAGCATCTCGAGCTCCATGATGAAGGCGCTCCGACGGAATTCCCCAAATCTGAGTTAGATAGTTCTTATCTCCAAATGGGATACGATGGAGATGTAAGCAGGTCAACGGTCTACAAATTCAACTTCTCCTACAAGTGAAAGTTCCTGCTGCATGTGGTTCTTCACTGTCTATCTAACAAATCCGGGGGATGGGATCAAATCCCTTATAAACTCGGGTGCTTAGTTCACGGGTTGGTACAAAGCCTCCGCTTCAACTATTCAAGGTTTGTGCTGACTAACCTTATGGAAAATCTGCAAAGGGACACATTCTTTATGTATCCCAGGTTTCTCCAGCACATCATCAACTGTGAGTTGGATCAGGGTAAGCTTGTCTGTGCAGCTGCTCTGTCTGCTCCCCAAATGAGGCCGACCATCTTCAAGATCTTGAAGAGAGTGTCTACCAACTACACTGGAAGAGATACCGCACTACTTCCAGGTATGATTGAGCCAATGGCTACTGGTGACATCCCTGTTCACCCCACATGTGATGAACCCACACCAGCAACTACCCTCACCATTCCAAATCTACTTTCTCCACCCATTACTGTCACTACCAGAGACGAACCAAACGAACCCTTGTTCAATCTACTCTGGTTGAACAAGCCCCTCCGCTTCAAACCAAAAAGGCTAAAGTGGAACAAAGGGCTCCCACTCAGCCAGAGGTCCACCCATCCTTCACTATTGACCTCAATATGGGTCTTGAGTCTCCTCAGTCTCAGACCCATGAGCCCAAAACCCCAGCTGATAGCCCTCAGGATGAGTCTCTATACTCCCCTGAGCAGCCACACATGGACAGCTCAATGCCTTTTGACATTGATCAAAGTCCCGGGTCCTTAGGTCTTCACTCCTTTTCTTTCACTGACCTATTGACCGGAGCTGGTGAAGAGATTATGTCTCTTAAAGGCGATGAATTTGATCCACTACACCCTATCAAGGATCAACAGAGCCTAGAGAGACCCCTTATCTCTAGCCCACACCAGCAAAGCCCTACTGAGGTGAGTCCCACTGATGTGGAGGGGACTCATGTAGATTCAGCTGCCACTACTGAAGGAGCCTCAATGGATCCTCAGGACAGTGGTAACGACAGTCAGACTGAATCTACGACAACCATGCCCTTTGATGCCTCTGAAAGAGACATCATTGTGCAAGGGAAACCAGGGTGCCAAGAAACCACATCTGGTGGTGAGGATGAACATACCAGGTATGTTAGCTCATCTCCCCGTGATTCTTCAAAAGAAGATGAGGGAAGTATGCAACTCACCATTCGAGACCTAATTTCTAAAGTCTCAAACCTTGAATCAAAGGTTAAGACTTTAGAGGATAGGTCTGCCACTCAGCAACTTGAGATTGAAAGTCTCAAGGCTAAACTAGCTGAGACACAGATTGAGAGATCTGTTAGGCATGTACCAAATCAGGTCTCCTTGACCTCTTCCTCTAGCTCATCTAGCTCTCAAGATGATGCTACCAAAAAGGGGGAGAGTGTTGAGAGACAAAGCCAAAGACAGGAAACCCAAGGTCAAGCTCTTACTTCTTTGAGCTCAAGATATCCAATGCAACAAGCTGCCATCTTCCCTGAGCCTCCTCCAGTTGTCTTTCAAGTGGATCAAAGGATGCTCCAGGATCTCAATAGGTTCTTTAACAAGTTCCTTTTGGAATCCCTCATAGAACAGCCTAGCCCATATATGTCTGTGATTTACTTTGGAGCTCAAGAGCTTCAGAGGTTGAATGCACCTCCTACCACTATTGAGGAAGTTGGTCAACCTAAGGCCCAAGTGGAACCTGAGATTGATTTCGAAGGGGAAACTAGGACTGATGGCCCAGCAACTGAAACAGTTGGGACAGAAGGTGTATTTTCACAGACTTCCGAAGCACAAATCAAAGTCTCGGAAGAACAAGCTCAAACTTCCGAAGCTGAGATTGCTGCTGCGGAAGGACTATTTTCTCTTTCCGATGATCTAATAGTCACAGATGCAATTTTGGAACTTGCATCTGAGGTTAATAGGGAGGACTTTCTCAGCCAACCATTGGCTCTAACATCTGCATTGACTCCAGCTCCTACCTCTACCACCCAACCTGGATCTTCTATCCAAGAACCCCCAAAGTCCAGCACTTCCGAAGACATAAAAGGCAAGAGGAAGATGACTTCGGAAGAGCTTCAGGAAGAAGAAAGGTTGGAGAAGCTCAGAAGGAAAGGTAGACTACCAACTGGGAAACTGTTAGCTGCAAGTACCAAAGCAGCTGCAGCCAACCAGGAGGCAGTCAACAATCGAAGAAGGGTAGAGGTAATAGATAGACTTGTCAGTCTAGGGGCTGCTTCGGAAGATGTACTCCTGCTACCATTAGAGGAGCTGATAGAGCTTGAAAAGGCAACCTTGCTGCAAAAACAGCAAAAAGAAGAGGCTGCAAGGTTGGCCTTAGAAGAAGAAAGGCAGAGAAAGGAAAGGGAAGCTGATCTGCAGCTCAGGAGAGAAAGAATCACTTTCCTACACTCCAGAGGATTCTCTCAAGAGGAGTTGTCTCCACATAATAATGATACGATCTTATGGCTCTTTAACAAAGAGCAAGATCAAATGGAGAAGGAGAGAAAGAGAGCTGCAAGGGAGAAGCTGGTGGAGAAGAGGAAGAAAGAAGAAGAAGCTGGACTGTCTGCCGCCAAGAAGATAGGTGAGAAAGCTTGGATGAAGAATTATCTTAAAGCTCATGGCTTCTCTGGCAGGCAAGTGGGTCCCATGTCTGAGAAGACTCTCCAACGACATGTCAGTGACATCAAGGCTGACATTTGTGCGGGGAGAAGAAAAGAGATGTATAGAAGGGGACAGGGGATGACCTTCAAAGCAACCTCTCAACCCAAAATCCAAACCCAACCTCAACCTGAACCTATACCCTTTCCCTTCCCAATCAAAACTGAACCCTCTTCTGAACCTTTCACCCCTGAACCTACACCATCACACCTACCAACCTCTTCACCTCAACCACCTAAACTACCCATCATCCAACCCAAAACCTTAGCCAGAACCCAAACTCCTAAACCTACCCAACAACCAATCAAACCATCCCCTCAGCCTTCCAAACATCTCTCTATGGAGGAATTCAAGGCGATCAAAACTAAGCTCATCAACTGTACAACTCTGAGCGACATCTCCTGTGAGGAGGATTCAGTCAACTTGACTTATGTTGATGGATCCTCAAGTTCCCTCACAAGAGATGAGTTTCTCGATCTGCCCAGAGGAACTTTGGACCAAGCTGCAAAACTCCTTGGCCTCAATTCAGATACATTGAATGAGGAAGAAAAGAAGCTGAGGAGAAAGCTGGTGACTCTGCTGGATACAAAGAAAGGAGACAGGGTACCAAGACAATCTCTTGTACCCAAAAAGAAGATAATCCAGTGGAGGTTCGAAGACTCTTCTCACAACTTTGTTGTTGAGAGAGAGAATGGAGAGCTCAACAGGCTGAGTGCCTCATCTCTGCTACACTTAAGCAGATTTGATATTGCTGAGTTAGCAGAGAAACCATTCTCCAACCCTTCAAACTCCGATGTAGCTGCCCACATCAGAAATCATCTAGGCAGCCTTCATATGGCCGAGCTTACTACTAGAAGCAAGGTCGAAGAGGAGTTGAAACTGAGAGAGGAGGAGGAAAGGAAAGGATCAGCAACCAAAGGCAAAGCCTTTCTTCAAATGGTTGAAGGTCCTGAACTTGAGCCCATAGTTAGATGGGAGTATGACTATAACTCCCGTCAACTAACTCTCTTCAGGGGGTCACAACAAAGGGTACATGTCATTCAAAGTGATAGACTGGATCTCTTATCCACGAATGACTTGTACAAGCTTCTCAGCACTACTTCCGGGAAGAACAGAGAAACAAACAAATATCTTTTGTCTCTGGTGGTGAAAGCTTTGAGAAGCATAAATAAGTGAAGTTTTGGTAGCATCAGCCTAGGGGGAGTTTGTTGGAACTAGAGAGGCTGTTGCAACCAAAACTAAGTCACTTAGAAGATTTTGAGTACAACATACAAAGGACTTCCGAAGCCAAGTGTAGAACTTCTGAAGGAAGAAGGAGCTCTTCCGAAGTGTAAGTGTAAAATACACTTCCGAAGGAAAACTCCAACTTCCGAAGACAAAGAAGTTACTTCCGAAGATCAAGACTTAAAGACAAAGATCTGAAGTCAACTTCCGAAGTACAAGAAGTCCTCAAAGCCTCGGAAGCATAGAAGCATCTTCCGAAGTATAAGTGGATTCGGAAGAACTTGTTCTTCCGAAGCCAGTTAACCTTCGGAAGACACTTCTATTATCCAGTAGACATAAGTATGGTCTGTCTGACACTCCGCTACAAATCTCTGAGATACTGCATGGCGTTTTCTCAAAAGCCATGTAGTTGACCATACTTTAATCTACTGTTTACCTTTTTATGTTAAGTACAGTTGCCATATTTAGTTGGTGACAAAAGGTAAGTCATGGACATGTCATGAATACCATATCTTAGATAATACTTTATCTAAGATACCTTAACTATAGCATTGTAGTATATGCTTTAGTCGTAGGTTTCCAGCTGGTATCAAGTATAACCGGCTGTAGGATCTAGTATATATAGTTTCTCATTGTAACTCTTGTTTCATGCTTGTAAGTGTCTTGTAATCTTGAGTTGAGAAGTAATATATACAAGTACCTTAAAATACTTCTGCTTGTTCCTTTGATTACTTATTATATTATTATCAACTCTTGTTAAAGGCATTGCTTCATCTCATTTGAGTGATATTATAAGTGAGTTTGAGAGAATCACAAGTGTTTAAGTGACAAAACCCGATCCTGCAAATATTAAGCCTTTGGTATCAAAGAATTCTGACTTCAATTTGTATGCTTATATAGATATTAACTATAGTGGTTGTAACATGACTATAAACTCTACATCTAGGGATGTTAATTCCTTGGTGGAAGGATAGTCTCATGCTAATGCAAGAAACAATCCTGTGTGTCTGCATCAACTACTGAAGCTGAATACATTGCTGCTGCAAGCTTCAGTGCTTAAGTGCTTTGGATTTAGAATCAAATGCTAGACTATGGATTCAACTTCAAGGAGACTCCCGTCCATATAGACAACAACAATGTTATCTCTATCATAGAGAATCCTCTGCAGCACTCAAGGACAAAACACATCAAAATCAGGTATCATTTAATTAGAGATAATATTAAAAAGAGATTAATAAAACTAGTCAAAGTTAAGATAAATGAATAATATGCTGATCTGTTCATAAAAGCTTATAATGAGTAGAGAGTAAAATATCTTGTATCAACTATTGGGATGATTAACTTTGAGTCGATTTTCATAAACTTAACTCAAGATTATTTTTAAACATTTGTGTCCTAAGTTGTCAATATTATCACCTACATAAGCCTAGTTTACTTTGGAAGAAAATTCTTCTAACTGATATTCATTAGAATTTCGAAAATTTTAAAGATATTTTCTCTCGGAAGATATTAAGTTGTCTTGGGAAGAACATTATGTCTTCAAATCAAATAACTACTTATAAGATATTTACCTTCGGAAGAAATTCTGATATATCTTTCAAAGCTTAAATATGCTTTTAAGTACTTATATGCTTTTGAAAGATAATTTTCTTCTGAAAGTAATTAAGCCACGAAAGATTTACAATCTTTTAAATAAAACTTCTTAGTTTTACTCTCTTCCGAAACCAAATATGTCTCCGAAGTGAAAATACTCTAAATATTTTTTATACCGAAGCAAAATTTCCACAAAGCTTAGAAATATCTTCTGAATTCAAATTGGCTTCGGAAGTTTTTATAAAACATCCGAAGGCAAATAACATTCTGAATTTTTTCGACTTCCAATAAAATTACCTTTTAGGTGCTTTTTCAAACGTGGGACCGACTTTCGGATTTTAAAATTTATCATTTTGTAATAACTTTGTTTCAAATCCATTTCATATATATATATATACCCTCAACGGTTCCCCCTCTTTCACTTTTCTCTTTATTTGAAAATATCTCTAACATTAATTCACCCATAAACCGCATTTTGTAGTTACATTTCTTTTACCCCAAAGCTACTCACAAATGGCCAACCTTGATCCACGAAACCAACCGGATTTTCCCATGTATTTACACTGTCAGCACAATCAGGTTGCTCTGTTAAGCTTTAAGAAAGATCCTAGTTTGTCAGAGGTTTGCTATTTCTTGACTCTATCAATCTATGATGTGTTGTAAAACACATTTGTTTTATTTCATGTTTTCGGGTCACTTCCATTTATATTTTAGTTAGATTCATTAGGTTTTACTTATTGTTTGTTATTTTGTGTCTCATTAGGTGCTTGGGTGCTTAAAAGTGAAGAAAACGCTTGGGAAACGAAGAAAAGAGCCAAGAAATGGAAAAAGACCAACACTTAAAGTTTTGTTTAAGTGAAAAACTAAAAGTCTCTGGAAAATCACATCTATGCGATATGCACAGCAAGAGGGCTCCTCCTGCGTGTATCTCATAGATCATGTTTTAGGGTTTTGGTGATTTTTTAATCTATGCGTTACGCATAACAGGAGGGCTTCTCTTGCGCGTATCGCATAGATGGTGTATTCGGGAAAATTTTACAAAGTTGTATTTAAACAAGTTTTCTCACCAAAACAAGAGGATTCGAGCAGCAGCCGTTTCAAGAGCGTTCTCAAGGATGAATTGAAGCTTTTGAAAGGATTTGAAGCCAAGGATTGAAGCTAGGATCGAAGGAACAATCACAAACGTTTTATCACGGGTTTTCATCTTTGTAACTTTGTTGATTTAGACTTTGTTTTGAACATGTTGATCTTGTTTTTATTGTTTGAGATGATGTTTCTACTGAATATGAGTAGCTAAGATCATATTACTACCTAGGTTGATGATTAGTTTGTGTTAACTCGAATGGATTTGGCTATTGAACGATTTATGTGGTTAGTGCTTATGTAATGACGTTTATTTCAATCTATTGGATGTGTTTGAGTGTTTTGGTATAATTGTTGCTGATTCCTTTTTTCCATATGTTAGTTGTTGAATGTTTTTCGTAGAAACTTGCATATCTAGATCGATTACTTCGTGTTTTTGATTTGTTGATGGTTTGCTAGACATAGTAACCATAGGAATTGGGTTGAGTTGATTATTAAGCCTTAATGCTCTTCTTAATTTGATTCCGAGAGGTGAGGATTAATCAAATTGTCTTTGTGGTTAGTTGCTTAGAAGTAAGCGGGTCAAAAGAACGTTTCTCTAAGATAGTTAATTGCTTTGCTTTTCGTGTCCAATAGATTCTTTAAAGGTTGCCCTTTTCTTTATCAATGAATTGTGTAAGTTAGATCGAGAGATTAGCTATCAACCGGGCACATAAGTGTTGTCAAAGAGACTTAGCAGTAATTTGAGTAATCGGTAGTTTTATTCATCCTCTAAGTTCTCATTTTGGTCACATCCGGAGAATGATCCGGGATCCTTTAAGTATCTTAGAAGTGTGTTTCATCAGATCCCGATTCCACAATAGTTAAATAGCCATTTGAAGTTTGAGGGTCACAACTAGGATTCACCTAGGTAGTATCTTTCTCATTCTTTGTTTTTTTAAGTGTTCTAATTTTCTCGTATTCTGGTTGGTAAGTCGATTGTCTCTGCAATTAATTTAAGTAGTTTTTAATTCTCTAAGTTCTTTATAAAAATAAAATATTTCCCCCTATTATTAAATTTTTTTTGCCCTTTCCAAGTCCAGTTTTTTCTATAATAGTGTCACTAGGGTTCGATTTCGGTCTTTCTTAGTCTTCCCTACATTCGATTAGGTTCACTTGCCTGTCTAGTGGTCTATGTCTAGGTTTTCTTGTGTTAAATTTGAGTTTCTAGATTGTGTCTAATTTAGGTTGTTTTGATTAGATCACTTTGAGAGCATCATGTTTTTGGCGCCGTTTCCGGGGACACTTAAGTTTAGAGTTTTCTAGATTTGGTTATGTTAAGTTTTGGTTAAAAGTTTTTCCTTTGTTTTTAAGTTTATTTTTTAGCCTTGAGTAAGTTATAATTTTAATTTTTCTCCTATTTCTTCTTAGATCTTTTTATTTTTTTCTTTTCAATTGCATGCCACACACCCGTTCGAAAGGTTCACCTGAGTTTTCTTCTCTTTCTGACCCTGAGCGAAAGTTTTATGAGAGGCACGCTCCATTTGTGCGTGTTTACGTGCAATCTTAGGTTCTAAGGTGCGTTCAATTCCTTTTCTTGAGTTGATTCAAACGGGTAATGCTAACCCCCGTAAGCGTACCGTTCATGAGAGAGCATCGCATGGTATCACCGGAGGCAGATCTCTAATCAACCGTCCCACGATTAATAAGGAGAACAACTGGCAAATTCCCTCATATGTCATGTCTACAATCACCAACGCTACCCAGTTCCACAGACTACATGATGAGGATGCCCCCGGTCACGTCTCACATTTCGTTTGTATTTATGACACCTTTAACATTTCTGGTGTGACAGAAGATGCGATCTATCTTCGTCTCTTTACGTTCACTCTGCAAGGTTGAGCCGCTTTGTGGCTCGACACGTTACCCCAAGATTCCATCACTACTTGGGCTGATTTGCAGACAAAATTCCTTAAGAAGTATTATACACCGTCTAAGGACCTCCGACTTAGGGAGCAGATCCACTCTTTTCGCATGGATCCTGATAAACCTTACTACATGGCATGGGAACGTGTCAACACGCTTCGTAGTAAATGCCCTCAACATGGGTTGACCGAGTGCGCACTTGCCGAGAAGTTCTACAACGGTCTCACCTATGCAACTCAGCTCATGTTCAACATTGCTGCAGGGGGACATATTATGGAGAAGAAGACAGTAGAGGAGTGTGAGGAGATGTTTAAGAGTTTGCATTGGCTGAGCAGCAGCATCCGCAAGCTATGAATTCCAACCCTAGTACTAGAGCCCCCGTTTCCTCTTCGAGGGGTGCTCATCACGTAACAACTGATACTAGTGTGGCTGCTGCCTTAGAAGCTATGCAACATGAAATCCGTGACCTGAAAATGAGTGTTAACAAGTATGAGGTTTGTAGAGGTGGCCATGATACAAGAGAGTGTGCGGTTATGAGTCAGGAGCAAGTTGATTTCGTGAGTGGTCAAGGTAGGGGTTCGAGTGGTGCATTTTCCGGTTCGTATAATCAGGGTTGGAGCGGACACCCTAACTTTGGTTGGAGATGTGGGGGGAACCCACCCAGCTTTCAGCAGAGATAAAATCAGTCGGGTGGAGGAGATACAAGCACTAATGCAGGTGCTAGTGGGGGTATGGACAAGTAGTCGAAGGACATACTCGCTACCAAGACTCAGTTACTTACTCAACTAATCAATAAAGATCAAGAAACTTAGAAAAGGTTGAGTGAGCATGACGTTCTGCTGAAGAGTCAGCAATCCGTCTTCTTAGACTTGCAGCGTTCCATAGGTGACATAGCTAAGAAATTAGAACACCGACCTGTAGGTTCATTCTCAGGAAGCACTCTCCTGAATCCCAAAGCGACTGCAAAAGCAGTGACGACATGAAGTGGCAGAGGAGGCGAAAAGGAGTAACTTGTGACACGAGAAGAAGAGGAAGTGGATGAAGAGATTGAAATGGAGACTCTGGGAGGGGTGCAACAGATGCTAGACCCAGCAATTACCGCGCCAAATAATGAGTGTCCACAAGAGGTCGTAGCAGAGAAGAAGAAGGTTGAAGTGAAGAAGACAAATCCTGAGATAGATTTGAGCCGAGTTCCATATCCTGCTAGTCTGATGACGCAGAAATTTGCTAAGGAATATTGACACTCTTTGGAGTTGTTTAAACAACTAAAATTCAATCTTCCGTTCGTAAAGGCGCTCCAGCATATGCCTAAGAATGCCAAATTTCTTAAGGATCTTCTTTCCAACAAGAAGAAGCTGGAGGACCTCTCAATCATTACTCTGAGTGAGAAATGTTCTGTGGTGGTTCAGAGTAAACTACCAGAGAAATTAGCAGATCCGAGTATTTTCACTATCCCGTGTTTGTTTAGTAGTTCTACTGTGAACCACGCGTTGGCTGATCTTGGTGCTAGCATAAATTTGATGCCTTATTCGATTTATAAGAAGCTGGACCTTAGAGATCCGATTCCAACGCGCATAAGCATACCTTTAGCTGATCGATCGTTCAAATGTTCACAGGGCATTTTGGAGAATTTGTTGGTGAAAGTGGACAAATTTGTGTTCCCCGTGGATTTTGTCATCCTTGACATGGAAGCTGACGATAGAGTCCCTCTCATTTTGGGACTCCCCTTCTTATGCATAGCTAAGGCATTGATTGATGTCCATGAAGGTAAGATCACACTTTGTGTGGGGGTGGAAACCGTCACTTTTGATGTCTCTAAGGTGATGAATCATTCTGGTAGTCAAGACAATTTAGTCTATTTTCTTGATTCATTCTTTTCTTACATGGATAGTTTCTTGGAATACATCAGTGGAGCAGATCTGATGCCCACATCTGACCTCGATGAGGAGAACTAGGAAGTTGAGATAGAGGGTGATCCCGATCCTAGTCTTAACTATCTGGTCACTGAGCTTCCTCAGTATCCAGAGGTGTTTTTTGTTGGAAATGTTACTGAGGAGGGGAGGAAGTCTTCAGTAGAAACATCCCTATCTCTGAAGTTGAAGGAGTTACCATCATATATAGAATACACATTTCTGGAAGGTGAGGCAGGTTTACGCGTCAGCATATCTTCACATCTGACAGAGGAGGAGTAAAGAAGGTTGATTGAAGTGCTCAAGGAGCACAAACAGGCGATTGCGTGGAAACTCACTGATATTAAGGGAACCAACTCTTTATTTTGCATGCATAAAATACTCATGGAGGATGAGTATAAGTCTGTAGTTCAAAGACAAAGGAGGCTCAACCTGTAACTCCAGGATAAACAAACTTGAATCAAATCATGAAGAATTAGATCAAAATATGATAATCACAATCAAAACCCCTTTGATCTTCAATTAGATTGCAAAATATGTGTTTAAAAATAATCCCTCAATGTATTGGTCATTTGTTGGAGCATATATTGTCATATATAGTGTGTCCGTTGCTTGTCAAATAGTCTAGACTTAATGTAATAAATCTGATATGTTGTAAACACATGAAACTGGGTCATTCGTAGGAGCATATGCGAATGAGACTCAGTCGTGCGACTGAGCCTTGCTAATGGGCCAGTCGTGCGACTGAGAGATTCGTTTGGGACATTCGTAAGACTGAACCATAAGTATGGTCAAGTCGTACGATTGAACCGTATGCATGGTCCAGTCGTACGATTGAACCATACGCATGGTCTAATCGCATGAACGGGCCCAGTCGCATCCAATATGGGCCGAGGCCTATATATACCAGTTTCAATGTGTAGAGAGTTAAGGGTTTGGGGAGGGAGTCTGCCTGGGGCCTAGGGCTGCCGGATGAGAGGGAGATCATGCTCGATCTCCCCTTGCCAAGATTCTTGATTCTTATGTTGTAACGAGCTTGTAATCGTTAGGTTTTATCAATGAAACCATTATATTATAGTTCGTGTTATTGATTGTCTCTTGGTTTTTGCTGTTGTTTATCCTTCCGTCAAGAACATGCTCGGATGTTTACCAATCCAGTGACTTCACATCATTCTACCATTAACCAAAACCTAATGATAATTAACCTATTTATACTCTAGACTAATATTCACTAATTGCACTTAACCCCCTAGACTTAGGCTAACTAATACAAAATTACATATTAAGCATAAAAATGACTAAAAACAAGATAAAATATATTTTGTTCACACAAAATATATTTATTACAATAAAACTCCTAGTCATTTAAATCTTCAACGTCTTGTCTCGGTTCCTCGTCTCTAATGTGTTGGGTTTGACTTTTGTTGACTTTGACTGTGATGTTGACTTTTGTTGACTTTCACTATGTTGATAATATAGACTATCTTTTCCAGCTCCAACAATACTCCCCCTTAGTCTATCATTATCAATGTTTTCAAACGAATTCAGTACCGAGAAGTCAACATTAGAAAGATATTCAATTTGAATCTTTCTGAATCTGATGAGAAAGAGTATTCATCTTTTAAGCTCCCTCTATTTATATGCTCCCCCTTTTCGAGTGCATCCTTTGTAAAGATTTTGGAACAGATTTACCAAATCTTTAATATTGGGTGCTTCAGAAGATGTAGGAGGAGGATTCCTAGCTCGGTATCTTCTGCAAACTAGATGAACAGGTTCTTTGATCAGGTACACTGCGCAACTGATGATCGGCCATCACTTACTGCAAAAATCTGAAACACATTCTCAAACACAATCTCGACATTTCTAATTAGATCATTTCATTTTAACAAAATAAACCCGTGTTTATCTATGTGTGAAAAACAAGCAAATCCGTGTTCGTTTGTACGCAATTTCTGTGAAATGCTTGAAAAATGATAAAATTGAAACAGCATAATATGGAAGACCTAAAAGAAATTGAAATGAAATTTTATTTTTTATTATATACATTTATTATAACATTCTGTTTTTATCTATTAATAAATTTTTTTTATATAACCGAGAACTGAATCGATCATGATATCACATCCTCAAGATATACTTTAGCACAAAGATGAATTTAAACATCGACAAGCAATGAGATCATACTGATAACTGAATCTAATTACAGTCTTTGAATGATTTTTGAAATTCTGAAACAGATCAATAATGATTGCTGGTATGTTTGTCCACTTAAACTCATGCCCTATCTTTTTCAACAAGCAGTAAATGATTCGTTAAGGTTCGATTAAATGCTTTAGAATGCTAGGACCACACAATCATTTGGCAATGTTGATACATATGTACCTAGATGTGGATCTTAATGTAATAATGTCTTGAATGTAATGCTTGGGTTATTAATGAAATGTAAGTGTTTGGTTGTGATCTATAATGTTTAATATTTTATTAATGAGTTGATATTGACTTGATTATATAGGTTTGTGATTGTTTGAATTGATACACATAATGTTATATTAATGAATTCATTCAAACTTGGTTAAGTGAAGTTCACATGCGTCCGACTGGACCATGCGCCCCAACAGTGGTCTTGCGTCCGAATGGCCATGCGACTGAGTGTCCATGCGCCTAAACAGCCCATACGCCTGAACAACTTCATGCGACTGACTCAGCCGCACGACTAAACACTCAGTCGTGCGAATGGATTAACCGCATGGCTCAATCGCACGAATGAACCATGCTAATGGTTCAGTCGCATGAATGAGCAACCCTAACCTATAAATACCACCTAATTCGTGGAAAAACATAACACTTGATATTACTTCAACTCCAGACGCACCCTAGCCGTCCAAAAACCTCCAAGAACCTGTTCCAAGTTCACAGATCGCATTAGATCGATTCTAGATCGTTCTTAACGTTTAGATTCAATTGATAATTGATTCGACGTGCGTTCTCACTAATTGGATCACCAATCAAATAGGATTCTGCACTATTTGAGTTGGTATACACGTTAATCAGTTAGTATTTCGTGCAATACACGATCCTAACAAGTGGTATCAGAGCTTTGGCTCTTGATTACGTGTGATTCAATCGTTTTTGATACAAAAGTTGTGTTGTTTCACTAAAAACGCAATCTTTTCGTGTCAAACGGTGTCTTGGACGTCCCCTGCTCATAAAGTTTTGGTTTTTCCGGCATACGGCGATTAGGGTTGGTGAAAATTCGGGTTTTAACGGCCAAAACACCTTAAACCTAGAAATTTTCGAAATCCAGCAGCTTCAGTCGTACGATTTACTCAATCGCACGACTGGACTCATCCGCATCCCTCAGACGTACGATTGCACTCATTCGTACCTTCATTCGTACGACTAAGCAGACAGTTCGCATTGTTCAACCGCATCAGTTCATTCGCATGACTGGACCAATCGCATTAGTTCAGCCGCACGATTGAACCATTCGCATTATTCAATCGCACGGGTAGCCCAATCGCACACCTCCATTCGCACTAGTAAAACAGGTTGTTTAAGAGACTAAAGTTAATCGAAATGGAGGACCAGTATTCAGCGTTTACAGCCGGGAAGGACTCACGTATTCAGAACTTACTGCTACTGGAGAGTGAAGTGGGGAATCACAATAAACCCCTAAGCTTATAACATTAGATGAATTCCCACACTGGAAACAACGATTTGAGATCTACTTAAATGGAGTACATCCTAATATGTGGGAAGCCATTGAGACGGGGTACAGTATGCCAGTAGGTGCTGATGGGGTGAAACTTACATTAGGAGGCATGACTGATGCACAGAAAGTCAAATATAATACTGAAAAGAGAGTGTATGCGTTGCTTACTCAGTCTATTCCTAAGGATATTTTCCATCAATTCTCTGAGAATAAGCAAGCCAAGAAGTTATGGGATGAGCTGGAGAAAAGGTATGACGGGAATGCATCATTGAAGGCTATTAAAGCTAAAGAGTTGAAGAAAGAGTTTGACAACTTCTCATCGATGGGTAATGAGAGTTTAGATGATGTCATTGATAGATTCTACCATTTGATGAGCGAGCTGCACACACATGGTGTCACAACGACCATGGAAGACAAAGTGTCGAATTTTGCAGACGGGTTGCCAGAAAGTTGGGCTTCTTTTGTTTCAAATCTGAGACAGAATGGATTGCTAGCGAGGTTGGACATCAATGATTTCATTCTAAAGTTGCGAGAAGAAGCCCTAAGGATGAAGTACTGAGCTCAAAAGTCTTCGTATACTCAGAATCCAGCTCTGTACAATGCTACTCCACAAGTCAAGACATCTGGAGCAACACTTCAGACCGCCTTTGTGTCAAGCTCATCTGGTCCTTCACAAGCCTCTACTTCAGGATCAGAAATGTCAGGGTCTTCTAGTACCCAATACATTGGATCTGAAGCAAATGCTACAAGACTGAAGAACGAAAATCTCGGAAACGTGACGGTAGAAGTAGCAAGAGAGCACATGGATCTGTTAGCAGCAGTAGTCCACTCCTATGATGGACTTGTTGCTGGGAAATTGGAAACTGCCATCTGGCAGACGAGGACTATGAGCAGGTAGATGAGACAGAGCTGGAGAGAATGGATATAATGTGGGCCTTAGCAAGTGCTGTCCAGAGAGCTAAGAAGTTTGTGAAAAAGACCGGACAAAACTTGGTTGCTACTAAGGACACTACTTTTGGTATTGATAAGAGCAAGGTGACCTGTTTCAACTGTGGAGAAAAGGGGCACTTCAAACGAGAGTGTGTGAGGCCGCAGAAGACTGGAACGGGAATCCATTCTCGTCCTTCACTCGTTAAGATAAGCCAACTAGCAGTCCTACTTCATCAAGCAAGGATCCAAAAGCCTTGACTGCTCATGATGATGAAGGACAGGACTGGAGTTTTCGGTTTGTCTCTTTGGGAGAATCAAATATTGCTAGTGTGGAAGACTTAGATGATGATTCTGCGAGTGAAGGAGATATTGCAGTGGAACTCGCGATGTCAAACATTGAAGAGACTGCAATTGAGGTCAATTACAAGTGTGAAGAAGGGACAACTACAACAAAGACAGAATCACCAGAACCAGAAACATCAGATGCTGCGTTGATGGCTGATTCATTAGAACCTCCTCAGGTAAGTACTACTGACAAACTTTTCAAAAATCATGCTTGTTCTGATTGTAATAAATTTAGGGAAAGCATAGATCTGAAATTTGCTAGGTTATTAGATCATAACGATAGCTTAGTAAAAGATTTGCAACTGTGCACTGAGGCAAACAGAGTTTTAAAACAAAATGAGCATAGTCACAAAGAAAAGATAGACCTTTTGAATAAACAGCTTCGAGAAACAGAAGTAGTAGCCTTTAACCAAGCAAATGACATTAGATACTATCTTAACTCCTTAGAAGACAATAAGAAACAAAAAGCAGTTCTAGAGGTAGAAGTCAATTCATTAAGCAAAAACTGCACAGTTGGACAAGTTCATCTCATATTGTCAAATACTTAGTGAGAGAGCGTAACAATGGGGAGGGTTTGGGATATAAAGTGGTTCCACCATCACCTGAGACCTTGATGAACACTAAGAGTAAACCAATAAATAACAATCCAATCAAGGATCATGTGGTGTTTACTCCTCTTGTAAGTGATCCAGATTTCACATGTACTTCAAATGAATCTGGAACAAAACTAAAGGAGGCCACTTCAAAGGCAAAGGGTAAAATGCCTTGTGTTAATCTGGAAAAAGAGTTTGAAAAGGTTAATATAAAGTCAGGTCAAACAAAGTCAAATCTGAACCTAAAAAGACTGTTAATGTTAACCTATCACGAGTTTCATGTCAAAGTCCAGTTAATCAAAATGGAAAAGATGTTAAGAATGTTAAAACAATTAAGTTTGTTAAACAAGCTAAAACATCAAAAGAAGTAGAGTCAAAGCCCAAACATAATGATGTCACTAAGGTGTCACACACGTCTCCACATAGACAGTTCAATCATAAAGTTGATAGCAGGTCATGCTACAACTGTGGAGAGTGTGGACACATTGCGTCTTATTGTCCTTACTATCAGACACCTTGGAAGAAAGTTGAACTTCAGGAATCAAAACCTAGGTCTTCTAAGAGGAGCTCATTGACTCCACCTAGAAGAACTAGTGAACCCAAAGTTCAACTCATTAGCTAGTCGTCTGTTTATCACAAACATGCCTTACACAAATCTGGCTTATGGAAAAAAAAAGTCAGCCTCTGTGTCTGATAATGACGACAAGAAGTCACCTGAGCTACCCTCACCTTCTAAGGGTCAATGGGTTGAACTCATGATGTGTGATGCCTCTGGGAAACCCAAGCCAGTAAAGGCTTGGGTTCCTAACCTAAACTAATGCTTTAAATTGAATGTGCAGGGTGTTCGCTACAGTGCTGAAACCAACATGTGGATTGTAGATAGCGGAGCATCCAGGCACATGACAGGAAACAGGGCACTTTTATCAAACGTCAAACAAATAAAAGGAGGGCATGTTTCTTTTGCTGGTAACAAAGGGGGTTATATCACAGCTCAAGGGGAAGTTGGAAATCAGAAAGTTAAGTTTGATAAAGTGAACTACGTTCAAAAACTTCAAAACAACTTACTTTCTGTTTCCCAAATATGTGACAAAGGATTTAAGGTTATATTTGACAACAAGAAGTGTTATGTCCTGAAGAAGGACTATGTGATTCCGGAGGACCAAGTTTTGATGACAGCTTCAAGATATAAAGATCTTTATGTTTTGGATCTCTTAACGGCTTCTACAACGGATCATGAAGTTCACTGCTTCTTATCAAAGGCTACTGAGAAGGACTCCATTTCCTGGCATAGGAGAATGGGACACATAAATCAACGGAAGATGAATCATTTGATCCAGAATGATCTCGTGAGAAGAGTTAATGTCAAAAATTTTCAACTTCCTGATTTCTGTGTAGCATGCAAGAAAGGCAAACAGACGAAGAAGTCTCATAAGGAAAAGAAAGTTCATTCCATCGAGCTTCCTCTTAAACTTCTTCACATGGATCTGTTTGGTCCAGTCAGTACAAAAAGCATTACAGGCGACTTGTACTGCTATGTGGTTACTGATGACTACTCAATATTCTCTTGGGTAATGTTTCTGAAATCCAAATCAGACACATTTGAGTCTTTCAAGGAATTAGTAACTACACTGGAATCTCTCTACAAGCTGAAGGTAAGACAGGTACGCTCAGACAACGGGACCGAGTTCAAGAATCAGTTGATGGAGGCTTACTACAAGGAAAAAGGAATTGTGCACCAGTTCACTTCTGCCTACATGCCTCAGATGAATGGCGTTGCTGAGAGAAAGAATCGCAGCTTGATAGAGACAGCACGGACAATGCTAGCAGACTCGAAACTGCCTATCCAATTCTGGAATGAGGCAGTGGAAAATGCATGTTACACATTAAATCGAGTTTTGGTAGTCAAACGCCATGGCAAGACATGTTACGAGTTACTACAACGACGTAAACCTAATCTAGAGTATCTCGAACCATTTGGCGCGCCGTGCACACTACTGAAGAAGACTCAAGAAGGAAAATTCAACGAGAAGGCTGATGAAGGTATCTTCCTAGGATACAACATACCGAACAAGAGAGTTTACAACAACTCA